>OZ020261.1:4368400-4470873 GCA_963971285.1 Astropecten irregularis | reverse complement strand
ACTAACTTTATTTTGCGGTCTTTGTATCCATTGTCTTGCTTTGATTTTCAGAATTATGACTGCTCTTTTCAAAAATGGTAGATTTATTTTGTTTGCTCATTAAAATTTTATTTAAATTTCAAAGATTTGTACTTTATTTTTTGGGGGGGGGTTATTTTATTTGTTTTTATTTTGTAAATTTTACGCACAAAATTTTTTCGAAATAAGTAGATTTTATTTTTTTATTTTGTTCTCTATTTTAAAATAATATTTAAATTCAAAATTTTATTAATTTTGGCCCTTTTGGCCGCCCATACGTTTGAACCCCGAGCGACACATCAAATACTGCATTTTGTTTTGGATCCCTGACATTTCTTGATAAATTTTGAAACAAGTACAACAAACAAACAAACACATGAAGTAAAAGGCAAAACTACTAAGCAGCAGCATCGATCTGTGTATTATGGCTGTAAATGTACGTTCAAATGAACCGATTATAGTAAAACCGTAATTGACAGAGACCACACAAATCGGACACATCGAACGGGATGACTTTTAAAAACACAAGAATCAAACGAACAACTAGACATTGTGGTTGTGGGAACAACTACTAGGTGGTCGGGGTCTCATTTTGTAGTGGAACTGTTATGTGAACATATGTTGGAATGTATGTGATCAATTGTCCCTCATATGATGGCGTATAAAACTGCATGACTGAACAGATACTTATCATGCTGATTGCTATTATTATTATTATTATTATTATTTTATTCGGCATTCAACAACACAAAATGGATACACAGAACAGACATGAGTTTAAATACAAATACGACACCAGGCCAGCAGCAAATGCCGGGAAAAGGAAAAGTTAACCTAATAACTATGACCCTAGGGCCTCCGTTTCCAATACTGCTGACCAAACACAACAATTAAATATATGAGCATAAAAATAGAATATATTGAACTAAAGTAACAATAACAATAACAGTAACAAATAATAAATAAGAATAAATGAATAAATAAATAAATAAATTTAAAAAATATATATATATATATATATATATATAAATAAATAAATAAATAAATAAATACATAGAAAACAAAACGAGATTGACAAATGGATTTTAAATAAATGCACAAAGAACAGAAATTAATACCAGCGCACAAAATGACAGATTTACAATTGAATACGAAATAATCACAATGGCATAAGAAGGAACAATAATGGCAAAAGTCAATCACAAAAACATTTACTAGTTAACCGGACAAAAAAAAAAAAACACCCCAACAAAACAAACAAAACAAACAAACAAACAAACACCCCAAAAAACAAATAAACAAACAAACAAACACCCCAACAAACACTCAAACAACAAACAAACACCCCAACAAACAAACCAACAAAACTGAGGAAGAAAATAATACAAGACTGACTGAAGAGAAACCGAGTAACATCAGGAAAGTGGTGGGTCAATTAAAATAGAAACAAGGTCTTAGTCTGATTATAGATAAAACAATAAGATGGCAGACAACGAAAGTGAACAAAAGAAATATATGAAAGCAGACTTGGCAAAACTAAAAACAACAAAGGAACAACAGAAAGACAGACAGACACAATTGAACCAACAGGTATAGTACATTGACAATTAGGGCAAAAATATGGCAAAGAAATGGCAACTTAGGAAATGTCTAGACATCTTGGAAATGGTTGCAAAGGTAAACATTAAAACTCTTATATGAATCAATGATGAGAGAATTCTTAACATTAGTGGGTAGACTACTCCCAATACGTGGAAATGAATGGATAGATGTGTTCTTTAAGCTAAGAGTACGGGCATACTGATGATTAAAGGTAAGTGTGTCAGAGTGTCGGGTATTAACAAAAGTATTACAGTTGATTGTGTGACAGTCAATTTTACCAAATAAACATTTAATTGTGAATTGAATGACCAGTCTTTGCCGTCTAGATTCAAGACTATGCCAGTTGAGCTTTTTTAATCTCTCTTCATACGACATAGCTCCTTTCTGTTGTTTGAGGAACATTCTTGTGGCTCTCCTCTGTACCCGTTCAAGTTTTGATGACAAAGCTGATGTGTAGGGGCACCAGGCAGGCAACCCATACTCAAGAACTGGTAAGACAAGTGACCGGTATAGTGACATCAAGGCTTTTGTAGAAGTTCCTCCGGCGGTATGCCAGATAAAACCGAGTGTCCTGTTCGCCTTGGCAACCACACTGTTAACATGGTCAGTCCATGTTAAGGTACTGTTTATTGTGACGCCAAGGTACTTGAAGGTGGTTGCTACTGTTAAGGGGGAGTCATGAATAGAATACTGTGGAAGGGCAAGTGTCTTTGATGATCTAGTCATATGCATTATTTTAGATTTGGTTGTGTTCAGTTTCATCCCATTTGATTCGCTCCACCGGCCAAGGGCATCAAGGTCTGCTTGCAGGAGGAGCTCATCTTTACGGGAACTGATGGATTGACAGATGAGTGTATCGTCAGCGAAGAGTAGAGATTTGGTGGCTAAATTTTCTGAAATGTCACTGATGAACAAGTTAAACAATAGCGGGCCAAGGACACTTCCTTGGGGGACGCCAGATGTAATAGGGGACCAAGATGAAAAAGCTCCCTGGTACAAAATACTCGTTGGTGCCGTCCGGTAAGAAATGCTTTTAACCATGTCCAGGTCTGACCCCGAATGTTGAAGTTTCTTGCGAGCTTATCAAGTAGCATGTGATGAGGCATGATGTCAAATGCTTTACTAAAGTCCAAGAAGGCGATGTCAATGCGAGGTGGGCGTGGCTTGTCCAGGATGGAAGCCCAGTCAAAAATGGCATTTGTCAGCTGTGTTACACATGATCTGCGGGCTGTAAAGCCGTGCTTGTTTTTGTTGCCAAGACAACAGGAAGACACATGTTCGTTGATGCTATCAGCAACTGCTCTTTCCAATACTTTGCAGACAATGGAAGTTAGGGCGATCGGCCGATAATTTTTGATGTCGTTTCGTTTGGACGATTTGAAGATTGGTGTGATATTAGATAACTTCCAGTCAACAGGCAGAGTACCATGACCAAGTGAAGAGTTCATCAAGTTTAACAATGGTGGGGCGATGGAAGAGGCTGTAGAACGAAGAATGGTATTCGTACACTGACTGACCTAATGAAATTGTTCAAGAAAAAAAAAACATAGCGCAGTTTATGTGTTGTCTGTACTGTACTTACGTTATCTGCAGGCTGCAGTTCAAATCCAGCCGTGGCAATGCGAAGTGCCGGGGGTGAAGTCATCACAGGTCCGAACAGGACCACAGAATGAATGGGCAATCCCGACGAGTCATCGCGTAGTGACGTCAGCTACCCGCACTCGCGTAAACAACTCGGTGCACAATCATGTCCGAACTTGTGCTGGTCAGCGGATAGCGTATTACTGCAAATGCGTCTCCTGCGCGCAGTCCCTATCGCATGTACCATTGGATCGTTAGGAGAGCATGCTTCTCCTAACGAAAAGGTATATACCAATGGTTTGAATATGGGTCCCTACAAAGAAAAAAACAAACTTTGCACTAGAAAACAGCCAATGTTCTATAGTGTAATCGTAATATGGATGCCAGTAAAACTATTATATTGCATATCTCCATACACCTCGTCAGAGCACTGGCTTCAAACATGAAGGAAGTGTCCTTTCTTCCTCCAGTCCATGCCTCAAAGGAATTGTTGCACCGCCTGTTGGAAGCGGTATTGGTTCGCTATTATACAAGTACGTATTATACAGTTTTATCTTACTTTGTTCAAGGTTTCTCATACCAATGCATTCATTATCATCGTAAATTCAACCTCTGAACTTCAACCTCTAACTGTATCGTATGTACGGTATTGTATAGTATCAAATATTCGGTGGGGAATCCCTAATTTATTAAAAACCAAGACCTATATACATAGGATTGAAAACAAATAATATTTATACGGAACAATACATTATAATACTTGCACATAACGATTAAAAAAAACTTACATTACAAAATAAAATCATATTTTGAAAAAAGGAAAATGGTATCGTCCACGTCTGATCGATACATAGTTTAGCCCTATCGCCAAAACCAAAAACAAACACCCTCCATACTTAGAATGGTTTGGTCCGACTCCTCACTTTATGTTAATGAGCTGTCACGTGGGCAAAATCCAACCAATAATTAGGCTTCGCCATTCGGCTCCACAAAATATGTTAATTAGGCTGTCACGTGCGGCGAATGCAGCCTTCTGATTGGTCAATTGGCCTAAAAATGGCAAACTCGACCGACTCAAAGTGATTATACAGACGGTATGCACTACTTGTGAGGGCGCTGTTGTAGAAGTTTATAACAATATCAATATGTAATAAGGTGTCACTTTTACTATTTTCCTTAAATTTACGGCTTTTATGGATTTGGCTTTAAAATTCAAGGTCTGTCCAAGTGAAAATCATCTGTGTCAACCGTCTAAATTCTTGATTGTAAGGGCGGAAAAAACTCTTTAAGGTTTTTAATCCCGTCAGGCCTTAGCTTTACCTTTTCCATAAATTCACCGGTTGTTGTGTTTTCCAGGCA
Source organism: Astropecten irregularis (assembly GCA_963971285.1). Classification (NCBI taxonomy): domain Eukaryota; kingdom Metazoa; phylum Echinodermata; class Asteroidea; order Paxillosida; family Astropectinidae; genus Astropecten; species Astropecten irregularis. The sequence continues at coordinate 4,466,313 of OZ020261.1, read as the reverse complement.
CTAGCCATACATACATGGCACGTGTCTATGTTCTTCGTAATAATACATTTTCCTCTCGTAAAAAGGATCTAGACCCAGGAACTTCTCCAATTTGTGAAGCTCTGCATAAAGGCCCTAGTTGACACGCTCATGGCTGACAATGAAGAATCGATCAGGTGGGAAATATTCCAGCCACCTTTTCAGATGCTTGGAATGCGTGCTCATATCAACCAACCGCCGTTTCAAGGGCTCCATTAGTCTTGGTCCGCGACTATGTTATTACCGTACTCGAACGTACGAACCGATTACCCGCACTGACCCGCACACCCGCACGTACGTAAAGGCCTATCTATAACATAGTCTTTAGTCTTGGTTCAAGACTGTATTGGTGTGGATACTCGAACCGCACTGACCATACGTGTGTACGTACTGGTAATCCGCACACACGTACGCACGGACCTGTCACTAATACAGTCTTGGGAAACGTGTAAAATCTCCCCCCGAAATCGGGGGGAAACACACTGAGCATGCGTTGCATCTAAAGGTCGGGCGCTGCCCATTTTCTGGTCACGCACGTGCATACACGTAAACAAGGCACCCCGTGAAGTAACACAATATGGTACAATTACAATAGTATGGTACTGTATACGTGCCTTTTGGTTAACATTTCGACGATGTGACTGGGCGAAAGTTGGGGAGATATATGACTGTGTATTTCAGTGGCTAATTTACAACATAATGTAGAAATCCACGGTTGCTGAATTATTGTACCTTGTAATACTATAATTCCATTGCATTTGGTAAAAAAAAACACGAAGCAAGGAGTTTTAAACGTGCTTTTTAAGTATTATTTAGCCTGAGGCCTACAGTGAAACACTCCATTTTAAGTTACATGTAGGCATGTAGGCCTATAAACAAAAACATTTACATGTACACTGTTCATAATTTGTAGCTCTTTGATAATTCACACTGTATACAACCATGGAGGTAGAAATAGATTTCTACCTCCATTATACAACGTGCATGGTACATACACCTGTACACCGCATGCATATCAATACCCACAGGTCGGCCGTGGGAATGCAGCGATCTCTGCATTGTTTGACCCGGGCGTTGCCATGGGAGCTGACCGCAGGCCTCGAAGTTCAGGTTTTGCCTAAGGGAATGACCATATATGACAGGCGTCATTCTTATATATCATACATATTCAACAGTGTGCCATGGTGACGAAGTAGCGCGCTACATACATTATACTAACGAGGTGCGCGCGCAACTCACAGCCCTTACACGACTCCCAAGACTATGTTATCGAAGGCCTTTACGAATGGGTGTACGTACGTGCGTGTCAGTGCGGATAATCGGTTCGTACGTTCGAGTACGGTAATAACATAGTCGTGGACCAAGACTACATAGTCTTGGGAGTCGTGTAAGGGCTGTGAGTTGCGTGCGCACCTCGTTAGTATTATGTATGTAGCGCGCTTCTTCGTCACCATAGCACACTGTTGAATATGTATGATATATAAGAATGACGCTGGTCATTGCCCTCAGGCAAAACCTGAACTTCGAGGCCTGCGGTCAGCTCCCATGGTAGTCATGCATGCGGTGTACAGGTGTATGTACCATGCACGTCGTATACAGTGTGAATTATGAACAGTGTAAATGTTTTTTGGTTGTTTTCCCGTCTTGTACGTACATACGTATGGTCAGTGCGGTTCGAGTATCCACACCAATACCGTCTTGAACCAAGACTAGGGCTCCATAGGCGAAATCTAGTTTACGTGCATGCGCCAGTTTTTCATGGCGGGTCACCAAAAATGCATATTTATGAGGTGTGACCTCATAATGCCAACTCTCAAAACGTCTCATAAACTCCTCCAAAATTTCCTAATATAGACTTTATGGGCGGGTAAAAAGGTGATGGAACTGTTGCATGTTCAGCTCACGTCATAATAATAATAATAATAATAATAATAATAATAATGCACATTTATATAGCGCCAAAGCCATTAAGGTGGGTTAATGCTCCCAGGCGCTTTACAGTAAGGAAAACAAAGCAGTAAAATATATAACAAAAAAAATATATATATATACGATACTACTAAACATTAAAAAAGAAGTAATTATTACAATGACAATATTACAGTTAAAAAACAGAAAATGTTGGTTTGAATAATAAAAAACCGAATTACAGTAAGGAAAATTGTAATACTCTTAACCCCGTATGATATTTTGAGAGAAAGATAAAATAGGAGAAAATTAAATACGAATCACGGAATAATTATGCTATTAAAACAAATGGTGCACGACAACCAAGAACAATTAACAATTAAAAAGACTAGCATTAACTTGATTAAGAGAGAAGTGGCAGTTAAAATACAGAAAAAGATGTGTTGAATAAAAACCTAATTACAGTAAGCTTTACGGAAAAAATGTGTTTTAAGCCCAGATTTAAAGGTGCTAAGAGAGTTTGCCTCTCTAAGGTTGATGTCAAGCTGGTTCCATAGACTAGGGGCAATTGCCGAGAAAGCTCTGTCCCCAGCTGAGCACAATCTAGTATGTAGGCCTTGTATAAATCTGGTTTTATAGGATGATGACCGAGTGGACCTACGTGACATTGAACTGGTGGTACATAGTAATTCGCACAGATAAAGTGGGGCTAAACCATTAATACATTTATAAACTAACATACACACTTTATACATGATCCTGTATTTCACTGGAAGCCAATGGAGTGTTTTTAGAATAGGGGTGATGTGATCAAATTTTCGCGAGCCTGTGAGCATTCTAGCAGCACAATTTTGTACACGCTGTAAGGGAGCAAGTGTAGATTGTGGCAAACCTGCAAGCAGAGAGTTACAGTAATCAACCCTTGACATTACCAGCATAGTAATAATCTGTTCAGTTACACGATAATTCAGATATTGCTTAATTTTACTAATGTTATGCAAGTGGTAGAAAGCCTTACGTGAAACCTCACAAATATGAGCTTGCATACTCACATTGCAGTCAAATATAACACCAAGGTTCTTCACTTGTTTAGAGGATGTGACACTGTGGTCCCCGATTGTTACGTTAAGGGCAGGAACCTTCTTGAGATTGACTGGTGTTCCGATGACAAGCAGTTCAGTCTTGTCTGTGTTCAACTTCATGTAGTTAGTAGCCATCCATCGTTTGATGTCAGTGCAGCACTTTTCTATGACCGTGACACTGGTAGCTACATCATCTGTTGTTGGGGATGCTGAGACATACAACATAGTGTCATCAGCGTAGAAATGACAATCCAGGCCATGCTGACGAATGATCTGACCGATGGGTAGCATATAGATGTTGAACAGGATAGGTCCCAAAATAGATCCTTGTGGAACACCGTACCTAAGCGGATAAGTCGAGAGTCCCTTTTGGCCCTGTACGGATACTTTTACAGTCTGTGACCTGCCCGTGAGATACGATGTAAACCAGCGTTTAGAGTCCGCAGATAAACCGACATGAGATTGTAGTCTGTGGAGCAAGATGTTGTGGTCCAATGCATCGAAAGCAGCGCTCAGGTCCAGAAGTACTAAGATGGCAATTCTACCACGGTCAATGCTCAGTAGAATGTCATTCTGGATGCGGGATAGAGCGGTCTCCGTGCCGTGGGATTTGCGATAGGCGGACTGAAATGGTTCGTTGAGTTGATGCTGGGACAGGTGATGAGAAAATTGTTGAGCAACAACTTTCTCAAGAATGTTTGCACAAACAGGCAAGTTAGTGACCGGTCTGTAGTTGCTGAGACTAGTCGAGTCGCCGTTGTTCTTCCTTCCTTTAGAAATCGGTGTGACTGACGCTGACTTCAATGCATGGGGTACCACCCCATGAATGATCGATGAATTTACCATTGATGTAATAACAGGAGCAATCACAGGCAGGCAAGATTTCAGAAGCTGAGTAGGAACTGGGTCAGGATCGCATGACTTCAGGGGCATTTCTCGCACGATTTTCTCAACTTGCACATATGAAACAGTTGTTAATATGAGTTCATTACCAGCAACCCGCTGTTGAAATAGATTAAGATTACAATTACTCCGTAGAGCCGAAGCCGAGTTGAGATCTTCCTCACACTTGAGACGAATGTTATTGATTTTATTCTGAAAGAATTGACTGAACTGGTGAGCTATCTCGGATGCTGAGCCACGAGAGGGTAAGTCTGTGACTCTATTGCGACCTAGAAGATTGTCAAGTACCTTGAATATGCGGTTGCTATCGCCTTGACACCCAGTAACAAGGTTTCTGTAGAAGTTGTATTTTGCTTTATTCAGAAGCCCAACGACTTTGTTACGTTGGTGTTTGTATAAGTCTCTGTCGATTGTAAGTTTTGTTCGGCGCCATCTGTGTTCAAGTTTCTTGCGTTTTGCTTTCTCTATACGAATAACATGTGAATACCAGGGTGTGTTAGGACGAGGAGTAAATGACTTCATCTTTTAAGGAGCATGTTTATCCAGGAGTTTACTCATCTGAATGTTGTAGGCCTCAGTAAGAACATTTGGATTCGTCTGAGGTACTAGGTGTGGACATGTCAACCAGTGATGAAGTGGTGATATCATGTGCGAATTGAGATGGATCAATGTCCTTGATCTTACGGTATGTTAGGGTAGAACGCTGACTTGTAGGTCTGTTAACATCCAGTATGCAAGATACCATGTAGTGGTCAGATAAGGTGCAATCAAATACATCAACTGTCTTTATGATGTCTAGTGTAGATCTCGTAATGACCAAATCTAGTATAATGTCCACGGTTGTGAGTAGTTTTTAGCTGTTCCGACATTGCCGATGTCGGAACAGGTTTAGAAATCGTTCTGGTTTTTAGCTGTTCCGACATTTCGGATGTCGGAACAGGTTTTGTTTTTGTTCGGATTTTTCACTATTATTATTATTCCTTCGCACTTAAGTTTGTTTATTGATTATCTCTTCTTAGCTTCTTCTGATCAGCTTAGATGAGGTATCATATGAAAGCTTATAAGCTGAGGATCATTCCTACTCTGAGTTGTAAAAATTCTTAATTAATTAGGCACGTGGCAGCTCATTTGCATATTTAATTAGTCAATTTTGTAACCAGCGTATCTCTAGAACGGCATATGCTAAGAAAATAATTCTTTTTCCAAAAGCTGAGTTACATCATGTAGTTGTGCATGCTGCCATTAAATTGGTCGTGACGTCATTATGACGTCATCAAAATGCTGATTGTTTTGTTCACAGCATATCTCAAGAACGGCAAATGCTACGAAAATGATTCTTTTTCCAAAAGCTTAGTTACATCAAGTAGTTGTGCATGCTGCCATTAAATTGGTCGTGACGTCATTATGACGTCATCAAAATGCTGATTGTTTTGTTCAAAGCATATCTCAAGAACGGCAAATGCTACGAAAATGATTCTTTTTCCAAAAGCTTAGTTACATCAGGTAGTTGTGCATGCTGCCATTAAATTGGTCGTGACGTCATCATGACGTCACCAAAAGGCTGTTTTTGTTAGGAGCATAATATCTCGAGAACGACATGTACCACTGTAATGATTCTTTTTGCTTATCTTTACTTATCGTCTTCTGGTTAGCTTAGATGAGGTGTCTTAGGAATTCTTACAAGATAAGGATCATTCTGACACTGGGTTATAAAAATCCTTAATCAATTAGGCACGTGACATCTCATTTGCATATTTAATTAGTCAATTTTGTAACCAGCATATCTCGAGTTCGGCAAATGCTACGAAAAAGATTCTTTTTGCAAAAGCTTAGTTATATCATGTAGTTGTGCATGCTGCCACGAAATTTACTGTGACGTCATTATGACGTCATCAAAATGCTGATTGTTTTGTTCACAGCATATCTCAAGAACGGCAAATGCTACGAAAATGATTCTTTTTGCAAAAGCTTAGTTATATCATGTAGTTGTGCAGGCTGCTACAAAAAATACCGTGACGTCATCATGACGTCATCAAAAAAGCTGATTGTTTTGTTCACAGCATATCTCAAGAACGGCTAATGCTACGGATATGATTCTTTTTGCAAAAGCTTTGCTACATCAGGTAGTTGTGCATGCTGCCACGAAAATTACCATGACGTCATTATGACGTCATCAGAAAGGCTGATTTTGTGTTAGCAACACATCTCTAGAACGACAAATACTATGGTAATGATTCTTTTTGTAAGGCTTTGCTATATCTTGTAGTTGTGCACGCCGCTACGAAACTGAAAATGACGTCATCATGACGTCATCAAAGCTTATAAAGATAATTAAATAATTCGGAACAGCTCCGTGTTCGTCCACGAACACTTAAGTGTCTAGTTATTATTATTCTTTATCGGCGCCCTTCCATAGCTTAAGTGTAGTAAGTTTGTTTATTCCTAATATGTTCTAATCTTCTTCTTATCAGCTTATATGAGGTATCTTATGAAAGCGTATAAGCTGAAGTTTCTGAAAAGGCTGAGTTAGTAAAAATTCTTAATTAATTAGCCACGTGACAGTCATTTGAATATTTAATTAGCATATTTCGTGGCCAGCATATCTCGAGAACGACGATTGCTACGGAAATGATTCTTTTTGTAAAAGCTTTGTTACATTATGTAGATGTGCATGCTGCCGCGAAATTTACCATGACGTCATCATGACGTCATCAAAAAGGCCGATTTTATTGTTAGCAGCAAATCTGGAGAACGACAAATGCTATGGTAATTAGCTGTTCCGACATTTCGGATGTCGGAACAGGTTTAGTTTTTGCTTAGATTTTTATTATTATTATTATTATTATTATTCTTTATCACCCTCTAAGCTTGTTAACAGCTTATCTCTTCTTAGCTTCTTCTGATCAGCTTAGATGAGGTATCATATGAAAGCTTATAAGCTAAGGATCATACTGGCACTGAGTTGTAAAAATTCTTCATTAATTAGGCACGTGACAGCTCATTTGCATATTTAATTAGTCAATTTTGTTAGCAGCGTATCTCGAGAACCCAAAATGATATGAAAATAATTCTTTTTCCAAAAGCTTTGTTACGTCCTGTACTTGTGCATGCTGCCACGAAAATGGCCGTGACGTCATCATGACGTCATAAAATTGGCTGTTTTTAAGCCCTATGTCAGAGCATAGGCCTATTATGTGTGTGTAGTGTGTACACGTACATGTACACATGTACTGTATTACTGTATACAGTTGACCCCATTTGCAGCTGGGATTGTTTATCTCAAATGATCAGAGTCTGAGGAATGTGCTGTTATGTAAGAGGTAGGCCAGCAAGTGCATGATCATGCACTGTTGCCACGGTAACAAGGTGTGTTAGTATTCAAGCGCATGAAAGCACATGTAGTACGATGTTGAAAGTACTGTCAAGTTCATCGTCTAGAGGATGTGTTATGAGGCTCACTTTCTGACCCAAGTTTATATGCTTATTTCTTTTGATTATTTAGTCAGTTCGTGGTTAGTTTGATATTATGGAAATGACCATGACGTCATCATGACGTCATCAAAAATGCTGATTTTATTATTAGCAGCATATCTCAAGAACGGTAAGTGCTACCGTAATGATTCTTTTTGTAAAAGCTTTGTTATATCATGTAGTTGTGCATGCTGCCCCGAAATTTTCAGTGACGTCATCATGACGTCATTAAAAAAGGTAATTTTTGGTTTATAGAAGTAAATCTCGAGAACGGTAAGTGCTACGGTATTGGTTCTTTTTATAAAAGCTTTGTTAGACCCTGTAGATTTGCACGCTGTTGTGAAATTAACTGTGACGTCATTATGACGTCATCAAAAGGAATAATTTATGTTTGCAGCATATCTTGAGAATGACAAAAGCTATGGTAATGATTCTTTTCACAAAAGCTTTTTTAGAAACTTTAGATGCACGCTGCTTTGAGAATGACCGTGACGTCATGATGACGTCATCGGAGCTTATAAAGCTGATCAAATAAGTCGGAACAGCTCCGTGTTCGTCCACGAACACTTAAATGTCTAGTTATTCTTTTTGTAAAAGCTTTGCTACATTATGTACATGAGTATGCTGCCATGAAATTTACCGTGACGTCATCATGACGTCATCAAAAAGGCAAATTTTATTGATAGCAGCATATCTTGAGAACGGCAAGTGCTACGGTACTGCAGCCGATTTCACGAAACATTGCGTAACTTACACCACGTACAAATGTTGCGTAAGTTTTGTGAAACGGCCATAGCTTGTGCAACCAAGGCAGGAAAATGTTGCGTAAGTTACGCAACAAAATGTTGCGTACGCAACATTTGGAGTTTCGTGAAATCGGCTGCAGGTTCTTTTTGTAAAAGCTTTGCTAGATCCTGTAGATATGCATGCTGCTGTGGAATTACCTGTGACGTCATCATGACGTCATTAAAAATGCTGATTTGTATTCCATATAGTAATCAGTGTCTGATTGTCATTAAACCTGGTAGGTGCAATGTTTGTGCTACTCCAAGACTTAGTCGTTTCTTTGATGACAGTTTGATTGAACTTTCAGAAAAAAAAACTTTAAGCTAATTGAATAAAGTCGGAACAGCTCTGTGTTCGTTCACGAACACTTAAATGTCTAGTCTGGACATGTTGTTGAAGGTTACATGAGCCAAGGAGATTTGTGAAAGCTGCTGTGTCCCGAGAGTCTAAACGATCGTAATGAATGTTGAAATCTCCGACAATAATCAATTCTGTCGGTGACGTGAGCATAGTCTCTATGAGGTTTCCAAACTCTGTGAGGAAAATCCCAATGCTGGAAGCAGGTGGCCGATAGAAAACTAACAAATGGATCAATGAATTTTCACACAACACGTCGCATTCCAAGTGTTCAAAGGATTGAGCAACAAACTGGTTGGCAGATACACCTAAGTCAAATTGAGGTTTGTACAGTAAGCCAACGCCACCACCAGTTTTATTTAATCTGGGGCTGTGAAGAAATTTGTGTCCTTGCGATGTGAGTTCGGACGGCGTTACACTATCATTCTCTTTGAGCCAGTTTTCAGTGACGGCTAGAACATCGACAATTTTCTCGGTAAACATTTCTAAAATATCCGTTGTTTTATTGCATATCGAGTGTGTGTTTAAGGTACTCACATTAATATTACGATCAAGTTTGACGGTTTCCTTTCTAAGGTGAGCTAAGTTGGAGTCATTCCTTGATGAAAAATGTGACGCGTTTGTCAATCCGCCATTTAAAGATGGCCGCCGTCGTCGTCCCGTGATAACAGCGATTTTGCCAGGGACATCAATGGGTTTGTAGTCATCCCTGTTGATGAACTGACATCTACGACCTTGCCGACGAATCGGAGGTTTACGGCAAAGATTCAACTCACGCAAGGTAGAGAAAACGTCCCGAGGAAGTCTTGCAGTTTTGTCACAAAGTCCCTGGAGTTGGTACGCCAAACACACCAAACGCATTCTAATGCCAATGGTGCCGTGTTTTCCGGGGCAGTAGAAAAACGTTGCACGCTTAACGGTTGAATGAGCCTCGGTGCAGTTCAATAGCAGTATTTAGATAAGTACTGCAAAACGACAGACGAAATCCAGTCTCAAAATGGACGTAAATGTTGTGATTTTTACCGTTAGTCGAACACATAAGCAATAGGCACCAGAAATAAGAATACTTGTAAGGTCATTAACTGAAAAGTGCGAGTAAAATGTGGTAAAAACAGTTAAAAACAGTTAAAATGTGGTCAGAAAGCAGGAGCTGCACAAACAGCGTTCCACTCGCTTTCAATACACTTTCAATACACCGGAAACTGTATAAAACAGTAAAAAACGCTCACGGTAGGAGTTTTTATCTCACCCGATATCAAAACTGTTTTCTGGATAAAGAGATTCAGACAGTATACAATTCATTTTAATTGGAATATGCTAGAAGTAATAAGTTGCTGCAAACTGCTCTGCCATCAACCAGACAAATGACCTGAATTTATCTTTCTCGGAGCCACTCCTTCCAAGTTTCCTTGCATTTTTCATGTATAGAAAATTGTACTTATCATCCTTATCATGAATATCATATCATCACGGACACAGACCAAGCAAAACAAAATTTGAAAAAGGTACTTTCATTTCAATGGTTGTGCACATTGACGATATTCCTACTGTTCAAATGTTTCATTGTATAGATATTTATTTTAATTTCAAATCCATACAGATACGGAGATCTCAGATGACTCGGATGATGATGAGCCGCTTATAAACCTCATCAGGCCTAACAGCTCAACATCCCATAAGAGGAAGCTTGATCTGGTGGATGAAGACATGGAAACCTCCCGATTCCCGCCCACAAGTCAACCACAACCATCCTCGGACCCCACGGGCAGCGCAGGTTCGGATGTGGAACCCTCCATCGCCCCGGCTTCAAGTAAACATCCACCACCGTCATCGAACGACAGCACGGACACCAATGTTCCTGAACCCTCCAGCGCCCCGGCTCCAAGTCAACCACCGCCATCGGACGACAGCACGGGCACCAATGTTCCTGAACCCTCCAGGGCCCCGGCTCCAAGTCAACCAGCACCACCAGCGCCATCGGACGACAGCACGGACACCGACGTTTCTGACCTGCTGGAACCCCCCAGCGCCCCAGCTTCAAGTCAACCACCACCGCCAGCTGGGGTCTGCAGGGTGAATCGAATCCTAGCTCGGTGGCCTAGCAGGTATGGCATCTGCACTAGTAAGCAGGAGGTCGTGGGTTCGAATCCCACCTGAGCAAGCATGGGATTTTTTCACGTGCTCTCACAAGCACTGAGTATACAGTGCTCATCCACGTCGGTGAAGGGCAAGCCTAATTTGCATATTATCTATTTCCCGACCAAAAATCATTTAATATTCATAATTTACTGTGGTACCCGCCGCGATATTGGATTCGATTCACCCTACAGACCCCGGCTAGCTCGGTGGCGTAGCTGGTAAGGCATCTGCACTAGTAAGCAAGAGGTCGTGGGTTCGAATCCCACCTAAGCAAGCATGTGATTTTTGTTTCACGTGGTCTCACAAGCACTGAGTATACAGTGCTCATCCACGTCGGTGAAGGGCAAGCCTAATTTGCATATTATCTATTTCCCGACCAAAAATCATTTAATATTCATAGCCAAATGTTTTTGAAATGTTGCCATACTTTTTGGGAAGTAGCTAAATATTGTTGAAATGTTGCCATGCTTTTTTGGAAGTTGCTAAATTCTTTTGAAATGTTGCCATACTTTTCTGGTAGTTGCTACATTTTTTCAGGTTAATGTTGTCATAAGTTATTTTAATTTGATATATATTTTTGAAATATTGCCATACTTTTCCAATAAGTTGCTAATAATTCTCTTGAAATGTTGCGAACCGTTTTGAAAGGTGCTACATATTTTCAGGCTAATGTTCCCATAATTTGTTGGAAGTTGATATATTTTTGAAATATTGCCATAGGCCTACTTGCTAAATTCAATTGTGATGTTGAATTACGATGTTAAATAAATTACGCTTTTAAATTCAGTACTGGGTATGAGAAACTTTGGATCTACCAATTTTGTATCTGGTTTAAAATTATAGATGAAAAACATTTATTGTCTTCACAAAATTAACCGTTTTGCTACATTGATTACATTGATACAATTTTAAACAAAACATTAATTATTACAGGGTGCATGACTTGAAATGACTTTGTACAGAGCAATAGTAATACTGTATTATAATTAGCCTGATGGGAAAAACTAAAGCTACTATTGATTACATAATCATGTTTTCATCTTTAGTTCAAAAGATCACATGTGTATTCCATTTTCAACAACAGTTCACCATTTTAACTCACAATTATTTTTATTATTTTCAAAAAACGGCTCTTCTGCATCCCTTCGTTTTCAGGAAATGTTCAACTCCTTTTCTTGCGGCATTCGTCGTAGCTAGCTGCAGCGATTCACACCTACTCTGCCATGCATCAAGTCCACACGCATACGCAATTCGATGTTGACCAGCGGCTGTTTGCAGGTTTCTTAACACTTTTCGTTGGCCTAACTAGTAATTATAGAATAATAGGAACAACAAAATCAGTAGGGCCCTATACTGATATCGAAATAATAAAATTATAACAGGCCTACTATTTCGATAGAATGACGCGGCTATTATGAAAAAAAACTGTGCTCAATCAGACTTCTGAGTCTCGAGAAAATAGCAAAAACCCGACTCGCTATTTACCTTACTAAATTTTTCTTATAAAACATACAGAATAATTTGATCTTACTCCAAGATCAAAACTGTTTTCGGTCTTTGTTTGACTATACATTTCTGGATTAATTCAACATTTCAGGCGGGAATATTTCAACAGTACATGTTTCTACCAGCATCATCTTCATATTCTGAAAGTTCTCGGTTGAGTTTTAAGTAGGAATTCCAAAAGAGTAGCTTTGCCCGCAATTCCACGGTAACTTACTTTGTATAATACATTGATTGATCATGATACTATTTCTTTATAATAAAGGATTTTCACTCTTTGGGGTGAAATAACCGAATGTGTTTTTTTCTGTCTGCTTTTGAGTGAAACAGGTACCTACAAAAAGTGCACTTTCCCAGTTGCTTTTCAATGACTAGTGGCATCATTGCACTAGTGGCATCATTGCATCCGGTTCACCTGTTCCCATTGGGAGGGCAAGAGCTTCCATAAAAGATAGAAAACGTCCGGGGAGAGCTGGAGATGGAATTGGAGAGGGGGAATTTTTGTACATGGTGACAGCTTGCAGATCTTGAATAGGTTGACCAACACAGTATGAACATTGATTAGGCGGTAGACATTTGGCAGAAATCAACATGCCTACACGCCTATCAATGTGCTGCTTAAAAAAAACATCACTTCACTGCCTTGACTGGCCCAGTCAACAGCTTGTGAATGACTTCTTGCTGTTTCAATGTATAGGGTGCCTCAACGTGCGCTGACTTCCGATGGCTTAGATCAATGTGCATACCATCAAAGGACACGTTGATCCAGTAGTCATCAAGATGAGCAAGGGCCGCATCGAAAACTCTGCTTTCCTTTTCTGCTCTCATTTCTTGATCAAGATGTTGTTTGGATGGAGGTAGCTCATTGGGCAGATGGTCTGGCAGGTAGATTGACGTTGATGCCTTGGTGAGAACAGACCACACATGCTCAATGGGGTTCCGAGCAGAAAAACCTGGGCAATGTGCTGTGGCCATGAGCACATCCGGGTTTAAATCTCTAAAAAGCTTCATGTAAAACCACTCATTGGTTCCATGGTTGACGTTGAAGTCGGCACCCCCATCAGCTAAAATCGTCACGCAGGACTTGCCGCTGCTCTGAATTAGGGGGAAAGGTCGTTTGCGTGGCTGATGATATTGGTCTTGCTTTTTTTTTTTGAGGGGGGGGGTCCCCTGTTGATTACAGTAACGCTGTTTCGAACGGGGCCACTGAAAGACAAAAAAACATATAAAATAGAGATGTCAATATTAAGATGAGGCCTATGGCAACCTGTCACGAGTTCGTAGCAAATAATCAACACAAGGCACATTTTGGAGGCCATTTGTGGGGGGGCTGGACCCTACGCACATGACTTTATACTCGTTAAGGGTTGAGCCTTTTTTTTGGGGGGGGGGGGGGCCTTAACCAAATGTAATTTACTATTGTTGAATAGCACCCGTCATAATATGGGCATGTGTTGAAGGTAATATCATACTTGCCATCATGTTGTTTTTTTTGTCAACAGAAATATAGATTCTGTAATAGTTTGTATAACGTTTGTATAATGGGGTCTGATTGAGACGATTCAAGCAGGTCTACATGTCGATATAGATCTGGATTAACTTTATTCAGCGTCCATTGCATTCAATAGACTCACATGAAACTGATCGATAAAGGGCGCTAGTCCTACTATCGTTACACCTTTCCTTTCATAAAAAAGAAACAACCTTTAGTGGGTTTTCTTCGGCTTCAGAGTGCCTAATGAAAAAAGCAGATCTAAAATCTAAATCTAGCAAAACCAACTCAAGTTACACCAATTACAATTAACAGCAAATTGTCATAGCAAACAACAACAATTAATGCCAACAATAAACAACTGTCATTGTAAACAGAAACATTTTTTTTAAACGAGTCGTTCTTTACAGTCATTGTCTTGTCCTTAATCTGTGACATATTGTTCCAGGTATTTCGGGGTTGTCCGAATTATGTTGCCTCTTCTCAAAGTGGTTGGTTGTGTGTCGGGTGGTGGACTCGATGCATTAGATGGTGGACTCGGTGCTTGTCTGTTGTCGGTTTGAGGGGAGGTCTCCAGCTGCAGATCTTGCAGGTCGTGTGCAGGAATTGTGACAGTTTCTGCAGTTGTTCTCAGATGTTGCCTGTTGCGTCGATACTCTCGACCATTCTCGGCAATGATCTGATAAGACCGGATGCCAACTTGTTTCTGGACTTGCGCTTTCACCCACACCCTGCTGTCACGCTTTGGGTTTGAAGCGCACGTTATCTCCTTCAGACAGAGGAGCAAGTGGTGTGGCATTTCTATCATAGAAGAAGGCCTGCTTGGCCTGTCTCTGGGTTTTCTTTGCTGAGACATCCTGTATGATTTTGGGTTTGAGCAGTTTGGTAGCTACAGGAATGTCAGTCTTAGTACGACGGCCAAGAAAGCGCTGTGCGGGTGAGCTGTGAAGTCCTTCGGTGGGTGTGTTGCGCCAGTTGAGCAGGTTTATGTAGAAATCACCGTGAGTGTGGTGGGTTTTGATGATTAAGCGCTTCGCTATCTTGACGGCATCTTCGACTTTTCCATTGCTTCGTGGGTATTCAGGAGAACTGGTGGTGTGGTCAAATCCGTATTGGGTGGCAAAGTTCTTGAACTGTTAGGAGTTGAATGGCGGTCCGTTGTCACTTTGTAGAGTGTCTGGAATACCATGGCTTGCGAAGTGTTTTTGCAGTTTCTTGATGATGGTGGTGCCGTCCCTGCTGTCGGTGAGTGTGTCTATCTCAAAATAGTCTGAGTAGTAGTCGACTGTGCATAGGTAGTCGTGCTTTTCCAGTGTGAATATGTCACAACCAATTTTTTCCCAGGGTCTTTGAGGAATATCATGGCTCAGGAGTGGCTCTCTGGGTTGGCTGGACTGATACGTGTTGCATGCTTCACACTTGGAAACAAAGTATTTCAGTTCACTGGTCATTCCTGGCCAATAAACACATTCTTTGGCCCGTCTGAGAGTACTCTGTATGCCGGTGTGAGCAGCATGTAGGCGTTGTCGTATGTCTGCTCTTAGTTTCTTAGGGATGACGCAGCGATAGCCTTTGAAGACTATGCCATCCTGAGTGGTCAGTTCGTCACGAACACTGACGTACACATGTGTTTCAGGTGGGCATTCGTGCATTGTCGCTGGCCACCCTACTGTGATAGCTTGTATGACGAGCTGCAGTGCAGAATCACTGGCTGTAGCCTGTTGGATTTCAGTGACTCGTTGTCTGGAGAGGGGTAGGGAGGTTGCCATGTTAACACTTTCCACAGCAACTTCCATGGTGATCTGTCCATTTCTGGGAGGTTTGCGCGAGACATTGTGTCGGCCAAGTACATTTCTGGACCAGGTCCAGGGCTGAGGGCGCTGCACTGTGGCGACCACTTGATTTTGCACTGGTCTGTCGTTTTTCTTCTACTTTCCAGCGTTTTGACGCTATTTTATCAGTTTTTGATGTGACTGTTTGGTGTAGTATGGCTTCAAGTCCTTTGCTGTTGCGGAAGGTATTTGTCACGCTGTTTATTTGTGGAGTTTTCGGCGATATTTATGCTCAACTATCTGGTGGTAGCAACAACGTTCACGATGCAAGGACGCTACCTATTGTGTATTCGCGGAATGCATTGTTAGAACTCCGGTCTCGGGCCACGTCGCCATTTTGTTGTGACATTCCGGATGATTGCAGCCCCACAGATAGTGGTCTTAAACGACGCAAAAGAGGCAAGAAGGGAGGCTCAAGGGTGCGGCTGAGGAGACGCAAACATAGACCACCACTGCCATCGATAATCACAGGTAACTGCCGATCACTTCGGAATAAACTAGATGAACTTCAGGCTTGCTCGAAATATCAATATGAGTATAGAGAAAGCTGCATGATGTGCTTCAGTGAAACTTGGTTTTTGGATACGGATTCCACAACCTCTACAAACATCGATGGGTTTACTTGCGAAAGAATGGATCGTACATCAGAGTCGGGTAAATCTCGGGGCGGAGGCGTGTGTGTCTACGTTAACAACCGTTGGTGCAACAATGTTACTGTAAAATACCGCCACTGCTCAGAGGATATTGAACTATTATGTGTTAGCCTACGCCCATATTATTTACCAAGGGAATTCAATCAACTCTTTGTCACCGTTGTGTACATTCATCCTGCAGCAAAAGTGATCAATGCATCTGCGAAGATTCACGAGATTACACAACAACTTGAATTGCAATCGCCCGATTCAGTCAAATTAATCATGGGCGATTTCAACAGCTGTAACCTGAAAACTGTGCTGCCGCATTATCACCAGTATATCGACATTCCCACCAGAGGAGGGCGAACACTAGACAAATGTTATGGAAATATTAAGGAGGCCTACAAATCTCACATAAAAGCCGGGCTGGGTTCATCTGACCATGATATAGTCCACTTAGTTCCAGTCTACAAACAGAAACTGAAACGGGAGAAACCGCAAGTGAAGGAGATCAAAAAATGGACAAAGGACGGGGTTGAAGTTCTCCGTGCATGTTTCGAATGCACAGATTGGAAGATTCTCACCGATGCATCTACGATTGACACGGCCACGGAGGCTGTCACTGACTATATTAAATTTTGTGAGGATATGATTATACCACGAAAGACAATTTGTATTTATCCAAATAGTAAGCCATGGATTAAGAAGGACATTCGTGAACTTTTACAAAGGAAACAGATTGCCTTCAAGACTGGAGACCTGACAGGGAAAAGGAAACTTCAAAAGCAGCTGTCCCGGCACATTCAACGGAGCAAGAAGGAGTATGGCAAGAAGGTCGAGAACAAGATTCGGCAAGGCGACCCTAAAAGTGCGTGGCAGGGAATAAGAACAATCACAGGGTGTGGCAAACGAAGTAAACTACATGTTCCTGCTGGTGTAGATCTTACAACATTTCTGGGTGACCTGAATAACTTTTATGCCAGATTTGACTGTAATGATTTTAGTAGTCTTAATCATGATCTCAAAGTCACTCTACTTAGAAATGTTACAGCTGATGAGAGAATTATCCTCGACTTGAGTACTGTTGAAAAGTCACTAAAGGGGATTAAAACAGGCAAATCTGCAGGGCCGGATGGTCTAAATGGCAGGGTTCTGAAATCGTGTTATAGAGAGCTTTCTGTTAAGGAGAAACCACGAAAAAGTGGGCATTCTTTGATTCGAATGGGCGAGGACGCGAAGCGTCCGAGCGCATTTGAATCAAAGAATGCCCATCTTTTGAGTGGTTTCTCCGACTTAAACCACGACCCTCCAACACTTAACAAAGAGCCTACTAATTCTGTGTCTTAAATATTCATGACTGTTTTACACATGTGCAGAAGTGCCCCTGTGTCGTGATTTTTCATTGCAATAATATTGCATCAAAATTCCTTTTCTTGAGATATTTCTGAAAGAATTGCAAAGAAGTTCATTCCTTTTACTGTCGAGCTTCCTTCAGGAAGTATAATGGCCACTCAGATGGAGGATTGGATTTTGGAGACCAAAATGTGTCTGTAACTGTAGTTGAGTAAATAAGTACCTATCATCATATATTGATGAAACTACCATTCTTATAGCTCCTCGGCCTGACGGCTGAGATCTTGTGTAGTGTGTTCTTGAAACCATTACAGTTGATGTTGATTCTTTTTAAGAATGACCACTTTTACTTAAAAAGTGGTCATTCTTTTTAAGAATGACCACTTTTAGTGGGCATTCTTAAAAAGAATGACCACTTAAGTGTGAATTCTTCGAAATAATCAACAGTTTTCTGAATAGAGTGACGTCACAAGAGTGGTTTAACCTGTGTTAAGGGACCTTTATCAGTGGTCACTAGATACTTCCACAATTCCTCAGCTATGGAAGACGGCAGCTGTAATTCCGATTGCAAAAAATTCTAAACCTTCTGTGCTCAATGATTACAGGCCTGTGGCCCTAACTGCTATAGTCATGAAATGTTTGGAACGGATTGTTAAAAACTTGATTGTTAACCAAACAAAGCCCTTTGTCGATCCCTTGCAGTTTGCGTATAGAGCAGGACGGGGTGTGGAAGATGCTGTGCTGACTTTGTTGCATGGAATCTATAGCCATCTTGATCAACCCAAGACCTATGTTAGATCTCTGTTTGTTGATTTCTCGTCGGCATTCAATTTAATACAGCCCCATGTTCTGTTTCACAAACTGAAAGGGATGAACTTAAACCCATATTTGATTTTGTGGATTAATGATTTCCTTACTAACAGATCTCAACGAGTAAGATTATTCAATTGTGTGTCTGACATTATCTATACAAACACAGGTGCCCCACAGGGTTGTGTGTTGTCTCCTATTCTATTTACTCTCTACACCAGTGATCTTAGATGTAACAGTTCAGGGTGTTCTATGATAAAATACGCTGACGACACATCAATAACTGGATTTATTAGTCATGGGGATGAGACCGGCTTCAGGGCAGAAATTGATAAGTTTGTGAATTGGTGCACTGAAAATTGTTTGGTTCTAAATGTGCAAAAAACTAAAGAAATTGTGTTTGATTTTCGGAATAATCGTACTGAGATTGAACCTGTTAAGATAAATGACACTGATGTTGAAATTGTTACTAGCCACAGGTACCTTGGTGTTTATATTGATAACGGTCTGAATTGGAATGTTAACACTCAGAAACTTTGTTCTAAAGCAAACCAGCGAATGTATTTCCTCAGGAAACTTAACTTATTTAAAATTAGTCGGGATGTAATGAGGTTGTTTTATCAAAGTGTCATTAAATCTGTTCTGGTTTTTTGCTGTATCGCTTGGGTTAATGGTTTGACTGCTGGAAATCTTAACAAAATCAACAGAATCACCAAATCTGCTAGTAAAATATGTGGTGCTAATGTCCAAGATCTGAAATCAGTTTATGAGGCTGCTATGGGAGTCAAACTGGAGCAAATATTGCTTGACAATACCCATCCACTTCACACATTCCTGGTCATGAACAAGTCTGGTAGATTACGGCAGCTTAGGTCACGTACAAATCGTCATCGTTATTCTTTCTTGCCAAGTGCAATATCAGGTTTTAATAATACTTTTACGAGATGATGTATTTTTTCTGTTTTTCCTGTTTTTTATCATGATTTATTTTACCTGCGTATTAATTGTATAACTGTGCCTTTGGACGTTTCTTCTTTATCGTGATTTTAGGAATTATGTAAATTATAAGTTTGATTATGGATATATACTTGTGATTTGGATGTTTGTAAATGACTATTACTTTTTATGAGATAATTGTGCATTTTATTCTCTCATATCATTTTTATTTTATATTATTTTATTTTAGGTTATATTTTTTACCTTTTTGCTGTGGGTGTCCTTTTATCATGTTTTTTAGGGCTATGTTAAATGTAATTCATGTAATTAATTGTATATTGGTAAATTTGTGTGTTTTTATGACTTGTGTGCAAATCAAGAAATGAAATTTCATGCTGCGGCGTGACGAATGAATAAAATCTAATCTAATCTAAGGTTTGTACTTGATTTCGATGTCATACTGGTTCAAGCGAATGAGCAGGCGTTGCAACCGTTTCGGTGCTGCATTGAGTGGTTTTAGTCTGATAGCGACCAGTGGTTTGTGGTCTGTCCACAGAACAGTTTTGCGACCGTAGACATAGTGGTGGTTGCGTTCCATTCCAAACACGAGAGCCAGCAGCTCCTTCTCGATTTGGCGAGTAACGTGTCTCAGCTGCCGTAAGTGCGCGGCTCGCGTATGTGATTGGCTGTCCATCCTGTAGCAGATCAAATCCTAAGCCCTTACAGGATGCGTCTCCTTGGCCCTCGGTGGAAAGTTTCGGGTCAAAGTACCTGAGCACTGGAGATTAGGATACGCATTGTTTGATGGTTGTGAATGCGTTGTCATGTTCGTCGGTCCAGTTCTAGGCTGTGTCTTTGTGAGTAAGCTTTCGCAGAGGCTGACAAATGTCTGATAGGTGGGGCAGGAATTTTGCGAGATATTTGGCCATGCCAATGAAACATTGCACTCCTGCAACATCTTGTGGTTTTGGTATGTCCTTTATGGCGGCTACCTTGCTGGGGTCCGCCTTGAGTCCGTCGCTAGACAGTATGTGCCCCATGTATGTGACCTTTGAACTCTTGAACTCAAGCTTGTCAAAGTTCAGTTTGATGTGACGCTCTCTGCATCTCAGTAGGAATTGATGGAGGTTCACATCGTGATCACGGTTGGCCTCCTCAATGTGTCACCGCGTCCCGTAATCAAGATGTCATCTGCTATCTTGCATACGCCAACCAGACCCTCTAGATTGTGGTCCAGTTTTTGTTGGAAAATTTCAGGGGCTGGACTGATGCCAAAAGGCATTCTTTGGAAGCGATATCGCCCCCATGGTGTATGGAAGGTGGTAAGGTAGGAGGATTCGGTATCAGGTTCACACTGTAGGAAACCGTCCTTACAGTCAGTCTTAGTGAAGACCTTCACACCTGACATCTGTGGCAAGATGTCGTCGATAACTGGCAGTGGGTAATGCCCCCGTTTGAGAGCATTGTTGAGCGGCTTGGGGTCGATGCAGACTCGCATCTTCCCATTTGGTTTGGTAACTGTGACCAAACTTGAGACCCAGTCAGTAGGTTCAACAACCTTGGCGATAATTTGTCGCTCCTCCAAGCGATCAAGTTCTGTTTTTAGTTTGTCTTTTAGTGCGACTGGCACTCGCTTTAGTGGCATGACAGTAGGGGTTGCCGTTTTGTCGAGTTCAAGATGCACAGTTCCTGACATGTGTCCAAGTCCGTCGATGACGTCCGGATAGGCGCTCTTGACGTGCTGTTTTGAGTTCATTGGAGCTTTCGCGATTGAAGTGTGGGGCTTGCACGGCATGTTGATCACTGCGATATTGTGACGCTGTATTTGTAGTTTTTTTTTAGGGTTCATTAGCGGAAAAGTTGCAGTGCCAACAACAGGAACGGTTGCCTGATTGTTATACAATGACAGGGTCTTCTTTGACTTAGCTACTTTAGTGCCTACAGTTAAGTCCTTCTGAGGTAACACGTTACATGTTGCACCACTATCAATTTGCAATCTGACTCTTTGCTCATTGATTAGGAATGTGGCCATGATCTTATTTTGGTACTTGTTTAATACATTTTTTCGGGTTTCTATACTCCCTATCACATGACCTCAAAATCGCAATCTGAATCATAATCTTCAGAATCTTCATCAAATGCATGGACTTTTGTCCTACCCTTTGTTTTATATTTTGGCATTTTTTGGGGCATCTTTGTTTGACTCGATGCACCTTGCCTGAATTTTTGAGAGAAATGGTTCGGTTTTCCACAAGTTGTGCAGGTTTTACCATAAGCAGGGCATTGAGTTTTAACTAACTCATGTTTTCGACCACAGTATCTACAATTATTTGTGAACTCTTTCTTCATGGTTCTTTGCTTTTGATATACTGCTTTTACTTCTACAGCATCATCAGATTTTGTCAATTTCATGGCTTGCATATGCGACACAGTTACCTCTGGAAATCTTCTGAAAGGCTTCCAAATTCACATGTAGATGCCAACGCCCTCAATCGAACCAAATAGTGATCAAAGCGCTCATCAACTTGTTGTACACAGTTGTTGAACTTGTATCTCTCATAGATTACATTCGTCTTGCCTTTACAGTGCTCTTCCCAGAGCTTCAAGATAGTATCAAGTTTCTGTTTGTCCTCCTCTGATTTGTACGGGAGGTTGTTGTGGATTTCGAGTGCATCACTGCCTATTGCAGTAATGAATGTGGCAACCCAAATTTTGTCAGGTTTTTCCACAATGTTATTGACAATTTCATAGCTGTCCCACAGCTGCCTGAACTTTTTTCCAGTTGGCTTTTAGATCACCAGTCACCTGCAATGGAGGTGGAAGTGGTATTTGCCACTGAGTGCGTCATTTCTAAACTAATTTACATGGTTGTAAGAACTAAATTCATATCGGACACGAAACGCCTGGTTGAAGTTTCACATAGGCGGAGTAAACACGACAAGCAAATGCTACTCTGTGAGCTGCATTGTAATGCACTGTTTTAGTCATATTCAAATAATCATACATGCCGACTATCTAACTTCCAACATATTTAACATAATTTAAGACATGTCAATATCATAATGAAAGGGACATGGCATGTATGGAAATAAAATCTTAATCTGCACATGTCGTGATAAATATGAACCTACATCTCATTAAGCAAGTTCAGGCCAAACCCAGAAACGTTCAATATCCTTGAATGTTGTTTGTGCTTGCTTACTTTTACCCCCGTATAATATATGGGACAATATTAATATTAATGTAAATAGTATATCTTGTATATACGACTATTGCATCTTGTACGTACGAGATATCTCGTACGTACGACATAAATTTCGTATACGTACGACTTTATAAAGCATCTATCATCGTATGTACGGGTTATAATGATTCCGTACGAACGACATATAACGTTTACGTAAGAGTATGGTCAGATAGAGGGAATTGTTTTACCATGTCATTAAAGGTAATAATATCATTTTTTTTTTTCAAAGAAATACAGATTCATCAGGGAAAATATCAAGACAGATACAGTAACAGTCATCTGTGCAGATTTCAGTCCCATACGGTGCCCACCTTTTGAGTAAACAGTGAAAAACTGCCACAGTATATCTTAAGTCTTTTCTCTTTTATTTTTTATCTTTTAAAAGATCAAAAAGATTTTCGGTCCTTGTTTTACTAATTTCTTGATAAATACACCATTTCTGGCGGAAAAAAGGACCATTGGGTTATGCGCAACAATGCTGCAACCAGAGAAACAGTTCATGGGGGATCACTCAAAGAAGATACGGCTTTGAATCAATATAATCACACAACCACAAGGGATACTGACTGTTTTTTGTTTTTGTTTTTTTTATATAAGCTTTTAGACCAAATCTAATAATCAAATATATATACAGCACCTCTAAATCACCAGTGCCCATCGCGTCACTCAAACCAGTTATGCCATGGCAGGGGTACAACTTGTACAACGGGTGGACAGGTCGAGTGCTTAGGACTGTTGACGTTTATCTGTGGAAGTGGGGAAGCCAGCGATCCGACGAGAAAATAATAGCTCACAATTGCAAACGTTAGTTCCCAATTTGTCATTAGTAAATGTATTGCAAACACTTCAGGGACCGATTTCGCTAACGTTTTAAGCCAAAATCCATAGCTAAACGGAAACTTGCTATACTCAATGTAGCGATCGATTTTCCGTTTAGCGATGGATTTGGGCTTTAGCGATGATCGCAAAACGTTAGTGAAATCGGCCCCAGGTTTCTCCCATTTCCCCATACTAGTATATACAGCATATCGGGGAAACAATATAGTTTATTATTTCCGGGTTGCATAGTGTATCCAGGGTCTACTCTAGGTATATACATAATATAGTGATTACTTTTGTCGTTGACATTGGCCTGTCATATACATGCATTGTAGAATACTACACAACAGTGAGCCTAGGTCACCAACATTACAGGAATGGCGTCCTGTTCTTTCATGCTGTATACCGTGCTTGGGTTGTTATCATCAGTACAAGGTAAGGATACATTAAAGTTTACCTGTATATTGTTACGTAGTGTACGAATAATAAACACACATTGAAGGTATAAACTCCACACATGCATCAAACGTTTTTACACAATATGATGCGTGGCCATTGCAGTATTCACCGCAGCCTTAAAACCCACAGTACGTATACGTGCTATAAGTGTTCTTTCGTTTTGAACCGTTTGGAACCCGTGCAGATAAGTACGACGAGCGCTATCCAATCATATGCAACCAACAACAATAGAACCAGTAAGTCGTGTACCAGTCCAATCAAATGCTAGTGCTTGACGGATTAGGCAATGATTAGGCATATATACATATTCAGTGAAAGTGAGACTTAAATCCCTTTGGCCATGCATTGCTAATATAGGCGCGCAGAGAAGCATTCCACAGATTCCTACGGGCGTGGAGTCAAGCTAAAATTTTCAGGCCTGATGGCATTTGCCATTTACACTATTGTTACTTCATTATCCAATAACTGCTAAGTCTTGAGAACATGTCCACGATTGAGCCTATACTCTCTTCGTGTTTCATTTTTCAATGT
This sequence comes from Astropecten irregularis, assembly GCA_963971285.1. Taxonomy (NCBI): domain Eukaryota; kingdom Metazoa; phylum Echinodermata; class Asteroidea; order Paxillosida; family Astropectinidae; genus Astropecten; species Astropecten irregularis. Next base: position 4,442,032 of record OZ020261.1, on the reverse strand, counting down.
CGGAAAACATCCATCAAATGCAGTTCATTCAAGTATTGTAGATCTGCCACACAGTCTGCACTTGGGTCAAAGGAATGGGCAACATAACAATGACATTAGCGTATTCAGGTTTTGCGTCCTGGGCTACATTTCCCCATTAATACGGCGTTCTAATTTTCTGTCGATTAAATAATGTAATTCCTCTTATCCAGCCCCCTTCCCCCGTTGCAACACCTCATTAATATATATATATCTTACAGTCATTATAGCCGTATATGTATTTATTTATTTATATAATAATAAACAAACAGGGGCAATTTTTAAATTCTACATTTTATGTGTATGTTATATGAAAAAAAGAAACTCTTCATATCGGGTATGCACTATTATTCAATCTGTAAAATTTACAATTTGAAAATAAAGACAAACATTGACATAAATTTAGTAACTTTCCAAATCTTTCTTTTTATTACATCAAATACATGTACGTAACGTAAATGCACACTGATTAAAAGCCAGGTGGGGAAAACGGTCGTCCAATATCAATGAGCATCGACGGTTCACTGATAAAGGAACGACGAGGAGAACCGTCGCATCTAAATATCAATGAGCATCGACGGTTCACTGATAAAGTAACCACGAGGAGAACCGTCGCATCTTAATATCAATGAGCATCGACGGTTCACTGATAAAGGAACCACGAGGAGAACCGTCGCATCTAAATATCAATGAGCATCGGCGGTTCACTGATAAAGGAACCACGAGGAGAACCGTCGCATCTAAATATCAATGAGCATCGACGGTTCACTGATAAAGGAACGACGAGGAGAACCGTCGCATCTAAATATCAATGAGCATCGACGGTTCACTGATAAAGGAACCACGAGGAGAACCGTCGCATCTAAATATCAATGAGCATCGACGGTTCACTGATAAAGGAACGACGAGGAGAACCGTCGCATCTAAATATCTATGAGCATCGACGGCTCACTGATAAAGGAACCACGAGGAGAACCGTCGCATCTAAATATCAATGAGCATCGACGGTTCAGTAATAACGGACGGACAGGGTAAGCCGTCGCATCTATTAATACACGGGTTTACACTTCCAAAAAAGCGCATGAGTGATAGTAGTGTTCCTTCGTTTTGAACGTGCGCAGTACCGTAGTACCGTAAAGACCTTGCCATTGCCCAATGAGAAGCTCTGTACAACAAGCTCCGCCCAATTCAGACGGTTGCATTCATTGAACATCATACATATTCATGTTATACAAATAGCTCTTTATGAAAGGCAGAAAACTCCGTAATATATACCTGTGTAGTAAATACATGTATACAAAGTTTTACTCATGCGCAGAGCTGCAGCAATGTGCACCTGTAGCTGTATTACCGTATTGTAAACCTTCACTGTAGGCCAACTGTATTAAATGGTCCCCATTCGGCGCATTGCGGTACGAATAATGAAAAAAGAACTCCACTTGTGAATAGGCATTGAGCGCGTAAAAGAATGTCATTTGAATGATGGTTGTGTGCCGTGGCTCTGTCGCGACCCTCATTTTATATAAAGGTATTAATTATACAAAACAGTTTGTTGCTTAATACTGTGCAAGTAATAATGTTTATTGTGCTATACCAATGTATAATTTGTTTAGTCCAAGAAATTAGATAATGAAGTAATAAAACAGTTATTTCGGGTCGCTGTAGCTGCCTTCAAACGTCTCGTTCGACGAATACACTGAACTAAAAGCTGTTTCATCATGGAAAGCATATGCACTCACTTTCGATATGGCATTTATTTCTCTATCCTATTAATTTCTGATGTTGACAATTGTTCCTGAGAAATGTTTCGAATACGAGTGCACATTTTTCAACATGTAAAAAAATTGTCCTTAATTTCGATGGATACAAACAATAATTTAATATGTGTCTTCCTATATGCTATTTTCTCGACTTTTACTGTATTTTAGACTGACAATTTTTCATGCTGCGAATTCTTTCTCCAATTCGTGTTTTGTTACAACTTTGAAGACAGTCAAAACATTTTGGCCGACTTTTCTTAACCATTGTCATACCGGTACTTTCCAACAGTTTCACTATCTGTAAAGAACAACTTATTACCGTCGTGCACACAAATCGAAATGCACTGTAGCTGACCGTAGCGTATCGCTTATGACTATGCACAGCCGACTTGAATACCATTAGGACACAGTACGTTATCTCATCTGAATGTGAACAGCCTTCCTGAATAGCATCAGGCCAGTACGTTATCTCATCTGAATGTGAACAGCCTTCCTGAATATCATTAGGACTGTACGTTATCTCATCTGAATGTGAACAGCCTTCCTGAATAGCATTAGAGCAGTACGTTATCTCATCTGAATGTGAACAGCCTTCCTGAATAGCATTAGAGCAGTATACGTTATCTCATCTGAATGTGAACAGCCTTCCTGAATAGCATCAGGACAGTACGTTATCTCATCTGAATGTGAACAGCCTTCCTGAATATCATTAGGACTGTACGTTATCTCATCTGAATGTAAACAGCAGACCTGAATAGCATTAGGACAGTACGTTGTCTCATCTGAATATGAACAGCCTTCCCGAATATCATTGGGGCAGTACGTTGTCTCATCTGAATGTGAACAGCCTTCCTGAATATCATTAGGACTGTACGTTATCTCATCTGAATGAACCGCCTATAACTCAATTCAGACAGTTGCATTCATTAAACATCATACATGCAGTTATACTATATTATTTATATTTATATTTTTGGCATACTAGCAGAAACCCAGTGCAGTTTTAATGCAAAGTATAATAGTCGACCGAAGAGCAGGAGTAAACCTTCACTGTACTGTTTGGTCCCCATCCCATTGCTCGTACATTGCAGTATACATACAATGAAATAGGAACGCCGCTTGTGAATAGGCTTTGAGCGCGTAAAAGAATGTCATTTGAATGAGGGTTGTGGGGCGTGTATGTCGACGCGACTATTCGTGTCAGTATTTGAGAAAGGCATAGCTAGGCTACTAACAATCACTGCCCTAATGCTACTCAGGAAGGCTGTTCACATTCAGATGAGATAACGTACTGCTCTAATGCTATTCAGGAAGGCTGTTCACATTCAGATGAGACAACGTACTGTCCTAATGCTATTCAGGAAGGCTGTTCACATTCAGATGAGATAACGTACTGCTCTAATGCTATTCAGGAAGGCTGTTCACATTCAGATGAGACAACGTACTGGCCTGATGCTATTCAGGTCTGCTGTTCACATTCAGATGAGATAACGTACTGCTCTAATGCTATTCGGGAAGGCTGTTCACATTCAGATGAGACAACGTACTGGCCTGATGCTATTCAGGAAGGCTGTTCACATTCAGATGAGATAACGTATACTGCTCTAGTGCTATTCAGGAAGGCTGTTCACATTCAGATGAGATAACGTACTGCCCTTATGATATTCAGGTCGGCTGTGACAGTCATACGGTTCCGTCAGCTACTAGTAACCCTATATTAGGGTTCATCTGTGAAAAAATTTTATGAAAAGGTTTTTCAACTGATTTGAGTAGGTATGGGTGTCAACATTTACCAAAAAAAAGTTAGGTGGGGTAGGGGGTGGGGAAAGTACTTTTTCTAGGGGTCAAAGGTCATTGACCTTTTCTAATAGGACTAACACCTGTAACTAGGCAATAAAATATATTAAAAGGGTGATTTTGGTGTCAAAATGCAGGGAATCACACCGGAAGGAGACCCAAAATAAAATTTGAACTATACGATGAAACCCTGACCTTCCAATTTGAGGTCAAAGGTCATTGACCTCTTGTAATAGCACCGAAAACTGTAATTATGCAATAAAACATAGTACATGAATGAGATTTGTGCCAAAAACAGGGAATCCTAAACAATCTATCATATTTTGAACTTGCTTCTGAGGGGTAAGCCTTACATAATGCCAATACTTAGGCATAAGTGATGTATAATAACTACTACGCATCAGCTTGTGTCAAGGTCATTCACTAGAAACTATCTGAACAGCAATATACATGTATACAAACCTCAAAATACACACATCATTTGTCATAATATTCTTAAGTGTACCGCAAGATGATGAATGTCCACTTTGACTATGAACTTAACATTGACCTTCAATTAAGAGGTCAAAGGTTAAGAGGTGTATAACCAGACTAAATTCATGTGCAGCTGATGTTAGTTTAAAAGACATTCATCTCTGCTCGCGAAGATGAAATACATAAAGTTAGATTATTAATGCCATATGCATTACATTGTACTGCAAGAATACAAACATACAAGATTTTAATTGTCTCTAAGAATCGTTTGATCTCCTCTATTGGTAAAATGGAAACAAACATTCTTTAATTGCTTTAATTACTCGCAGTCATGCATGGGGTGCTGAATTGCGAAGGATGCGACAAAAACGTGATCGAGTAGCAGGCTTTCAAGGGCGCCCTTGGCTGCCAGCCATATCAACCCATTATATGATCACGGAGCACAGCCTGAGATCGAAAGGGTTTGATTTTTTTAAAGGGAGGAAAACTTAAAACCCGGAGAAAAGCCCTTATAGCATAGGAGAGAACCAACACACAACTGTACTTTCATATGACCCAAGCTGGGATCAAACCCGGGCCGGGCCACGTTGGTGAGAGGCGAGTGCTCCCTACTCAAATTTCCTTCCTGGATGTTTAGGCCATGGGGTTGAATGTCCGCAGAGTTTTTATCCAGTTTCTCGCTGCTGAGATGGACCAAGTCTCTGCGGTGGCCAAGTGATTCAGTGCCCTGTAAGATCGTGGTTAGAGAGATTGAAGTGGAGACCCACTGAGCTCTAGTCCATGCAGAACGTCGTGTCGGACGAGGCACTCAATGCTACCCAGGAGCTGCCAGTGCAGGATGCTGGACCAACCGAGGAGGAGCTGAGCAAGGCTATTGACTGTCTGTCGACCGGACCGGCCAGGCTCCAAGATAAGAAAGCATACCCCTTGAGGTCATCAAGAGCGGGAATGATGCACTGCTGCAGGACCTGCATGAGCTGCTCTGCCTGTGCTGGAGGGATGAGGGCTCTTTGCCGAGGGCCATGTGTGACACCAGAATTGTGATTTTCAATAAACACAATTGCATCTGCAGTGGTTGTAACAGCTACAGGGGTTATATCTCCATACTCAACATTATCGGAAAAGTCTTTGCAAGAGTGGTCCTGGCCTGACTGCAGGTCCCACCAGTGCGAGTCTACCCTGAGTCTGACACAGTGCGGGTTCAGGGCAGGAAAATCTACTACCCACATATTTTTTTCCATAAGACAACAACAGGAGAAATGCCGCGAGCAGATCATGCCTCTACCTCACCTTCATCGACCTGATGAAAGCCTTTTACCTCGTCAGCAGAAGCGGACTGTTTAGCATCCCGTAGAAGGTTGGCTGTCCCCGGCCCCGGAGACTGCTAACTATCGTGGAATCCTTTCACAAGGACATAAAGAGCACGGTTTTCTTAAACGGAGCAGTATCTGATCTGTTTCCCGACGATCAGCAGTAGAGTAAAGCAGGGCTGCGTGCTTGCTCCGGCACTCTTTTGGGATCTTCTTCTCCACGTTCCTGTCCTATGCCTTTCGAAAAACGACAATGGTGTGTAAACCTGCACACATCTGATGGGTGCCTCCTCAACCTCGACAGACTCTAGGCAAAGACCAAGGTCCGAAGCGTCACCATCAGGGAGGCAATATTTGCTGATGCTGCCCTAGCGACCCATGCCACATCGAAGCATCAATTTAGCGACAAAGGTGATGTCCCAGGGCACTGACTCATCTCCATCCATCCACATCGTGGACTACGTCCTGAACCCAGTCAGCCAGTTACAGTACCTCGGCTCAACGATCGCATCAAACCTGTCGCTGGAGCCAGAGATCACCGCCAGGATCTCCAAGGCAGTGGGGGTGATGTACAAGCTCCAAAAGAGGGTGTGGTCCAACAACAACTTGACTGACAACACCTAGATGCAGGTTTACAGAGCATGCGTTCTCAGCACCATGCTCTACTCAAGTGAGGCTTAGACAGCAATTCAGGAGAGGATCAAGGCTCAACAGTTTTCACATTCGCTGCCTCAGGATTGAATCCCCTCCACCGAAGTGCTTGAGCATGCAGGCAGTGGTCGATTTCACAAAGATTTACGATTAACCTTTTTATATGAGTTGTACCTGTTTCAATAGTAACTAGCATTGTGATATTGTGCTTAGCAATTTATATTGATATGCCCAGGACTGCCATCTATCTTTGCCCTCCTGACCCAGCACCGCTTGCCGCTTGCATCCCAAAGAATCTGCTCTACGGTGAGCTCGCGGTCTTCCTCCACCGCTTCAAAGATTCATCCAAGCGTAACTTGAGAGGTGTGGGAATGGGAATGACTCGCTGAGGACCATGGAGCCTGGAAGTCAGCCGTTCGAAGCAGGGTCAAACCATTATTACCATCCTCCAGTAGAAGAGAGCTGACCGCAAGGCCAGTTCCATAGACTCATGGAGCAGCCACAGCCTTCGTCTGCCCATCCTGTTACAGGGACTGTCATTCCCGCATCGGCCTGCACAGACACAGCAGGAGATGCAGTACCTAACAGTGACTCTCAAAGTGTGCATCCATTGTCTTATAAGAATATAAAGAAGCAAGGAGGTCAACGCCGACAATGAGAGTTCTGCGCACTAGTAATAGTACAAAGGACAAATGACGTGTGTATTTTGAGGTTTGTACACATGGATATTGAGATTCAGATACAGTTTGTAGTGAATGACCTTGACACAAGCTGATGTGTAGTAGTTATTATCCATCACTTATGCCTAAGTATTGGCATTATGTAAGGCTTACACCTATGAAGCAAGTTCAAAATATGATAGATTGTTTATGATTCCCTTTTTTTGGCACAAATCTCATTCATGTACTATGTTTTATTGCATAATTACAGTTTTCGGTGCTATTACAAGAGGTCAATGACCTTTGACCTCAAATTGGAAGGTCAGGAATTCATCGTAGAGTTCAAATTTTATTTTGGGTCTCCTTCCGGTGTGATTCCCTACATTTTGACACCAAAATCACCCTTTTACTATATTTTATTGCCTACTTACAGGTGTTAGTCCTATTAGAAAAGGTCAATGACCTTTGACCCCTAGAAAAAGTACTTTCCCCACCCCCTACCCCACCTAACTTTTTTTTGGTAAATGTTGACACCCATACCTACTCAAATCAGTTGAAAAACCTTTTCATAAAATTTTTTCACAGATTGGCTATAAAAGTGGCTAATTTCGGGTTACTATACAGTGTATTTTGATTTTTGTGCACGACGGTAATAAGTTGTTCTTTAAAGATAAGTAAAACTGTTGTACCGGTATGACAAAAGTCGGAAAGTTGAAACAAAACACGAATTGGAGAAAGAATTCGCAGCATGAAATTCTTTCAGTCTAAAATACAGTAAAAATCCAGAAAATAGCATTGGAAGACCCAAATCAATTTAATGTTTGTATCCATCGAAATTAAGGACAATTTGTTTATAATGTTGAAAAATGTGCACGCGTATTCGAAACATGTCTCAGGAACACTTATCAACATCAGAAATTAATAGGATAGAGAAATGTAATGCCACATCGAAAGTTAGTGCATATGCTTTCCATGATCAAACAGCTTTCAGTTCAGTGTATTCATCGAACGAGACGTTTGAAAACAGCTACAGCAAACCGAAATAACTGTTTTGTTACTTCGTTATCTAATTTCTTGGACTAAAAAAAAATATACATTGGCATAGCACACAGCATTAAGCAACAAACTGTTTTGTATATGATTAATACCTTTATATAAAATGAGGGTCGCGACAGAGCCACGGCACACAACCTTCATTCAAATGACATTCTTTTACGCGCTCAATGCCTATTCACAAGTGGAGTTCCTTTTTCATCATTCGTACCGCAATGCGCCGAATGGGGACCATTTAATACAGTTGGCCTACAGTGAAGTTTTACAATACGGTAATACAGCTACAGGTGCACATTGCTGCAGCTCTGCGCATGAGTAAAACTTTGTATACATGTATTTACTACACAGGTATATATTACGGGGTTTTCTGCCTTTCATAAAGAGCTATTTGTATAACATGAATATGTATGATGTTCAATGAATGCAACCGTCTGAATTGGGAGGAGTTTGTTGTACAGAGCTTTTCATTGGGCAATGGCAAAATCTTTACGGTACTACGGTACTGTGTACGTTCAAAACGAAGGAACACTAGTGCCTCGTTTTGAAGTCGCGATCAAAACTGCTGAAGTGTAAACCCGTGTATTGTATTCGACAATGGACGGGCTTACACTTAGAAAAGTGCGCACGCGTGGAAGTGCCTCGTTTTGAAGTTGCGATCAAAATCCAAGATGGCCGCCATGGTGTAAACCCGTGTATACGCATCGACAGTTGAGGTCGCTGCATTTGAAAAGAGTGAAAGAATAAAATAATTTTACGGCTTAAAAAAATAATACATGTACATGTACAATGTACGGCCACAAATACAGATTCTACAAGCTGGCACTTTTAAATCCTTTGAAATTGAGCCTTTCCTTCTAACTAGCCGAAGTTGCGATACTTCCAAAACAGTACCTTTAGTTTAGTTTGTGTAGATTTATGAAAACTTGGTCCAAATAGTTTACAACCGGGGGAGCGAATGTATTGTGAGTAAAGTAAGTTGTTTTTGCGCTATTTTGCATTTTAGGTCGAAGGTTGCTAATAACATGAGGAAACATTCCTCAACGACTAAGTTAACCTGAAATATGTCATAATTATTAGATCGTTAATGATAAGTGCTTTTTTCCAACTGTTACTTTTTTATAAAGATTTTTTATTACTTTTAATGTTGTTGGGTCACTTAGAATAAACATTATCATGTGTAAGAAAGTCATAATAATTACAAACAAGAAGCTCAAAACATTTCAGATTCTCATCTTCATTTAATGATTTTCCTCAGACAAAGTGATGTGTCTTTGTGCCAAAAAGACACACAATTCTGTTACAATAGGCAACATCCACCGTGGGTGTCGGTACACATCCTTCACAGCTCTATATGATTTGAAGTATGCCATGACATGCTCGACGTAATTTCTATATCTGGCGTGTTCCTCATTGAAGATACGCATGGCGATGCGGTCATAATTGTTGAGAACCTGTTGTATTTGGTTTGCTCTGAATTTGGTCATAATAGGGTAGCGATTTGCATATCCGTTGTTACCAAGAAGGTATGTTTCATTTGGAAACGGCAGATGCATCCCTATTCTACTTGAATATCCCGCTCCCTGTGCGCCATTGTTCAGACGAACAATGACTTCACGTTTACCTCACTTGCATGCTCCACGCCCTATTGAAGCCGCAGCCATATTACTTTACACCGTTAGTCTTGGCTGCGACTTGAAATTGCATGAGAGCCGATGTTCTTCAAGCTGTAGCTAAATTTCCAAACACGCTTGACTGATTTCAGGCTTGACACACAACCTGTTCAATATTGAACAGCCCACACTTCGTGCATATTTAAATACGGTCTGACGCAGGCGCAACGCACGTATATGATTGGACACGTCCCGATGGGCGGTCCGTTTGTCTGCCCTGAATTCCAATTGGATACTCACGTCAACGGTCTAACGGCATTTGGCCTACGGTATAAAACGAAAGAACACTACTTATGCGTGCTAAGTAGTAGTCAAAAAACCACAAAGGAAATGGGAGACTTGGAGAGTCGGTCTTGAGTCAACATGTTTGCGCAATTGTGAGCATGCGCGCGTTGTATTGCGCGTGCGTGCGCGTGCTCTGTTGACTCAAGACCGACTCTCCAAAAGTCTCCCATTGACTGTGTAAATTTTGAAATCATTGAATTGAAAATTGCGTCTTTACTGCTTGAGTGTATGCTTCTAAATGACAAAAAGACGTGAAACTTGCACTTGTTCGTCAGCCTCTCCATTAATAGATATCGTATTATACAATGACTGGTAAAGGTCACAAAAAAGCACCCACACTTTGTCCGAGTGTCTTTTTCCTCATGAAACATAAAGAATGATCTTACCCCAATATCATAACTGTTTTCGGTCTTTCTTTTTTGGCTTTACTTTTTTCTAGATAAATACACCCTTTCCGGCGGATATATTTTAACGTTATGCTTCTATCAGCACCATCTTCATACCCTGAAAGTTATGAGTAATTATGTAAACATTTCTGTTTGGGTTTGTTACCAATCCTTTACTGTACCTTTAAGTTGAGGGAGGAACATGGGTCATGTTTTGTTTTACCTCAGAGCAATCAATCTGTATGTATTTGAGTTTTATCCACAATAACACCTTGCAAATGATCAATTCATCGAAACAAGCTTAACAACAAATTTATAACTACTTCAATAAAGCCAATGGAAGTGAATGAAGAAAGATTGACTGGGATTCGAACCAGCGATCTCCGGACCACCGTACCGATGCTTTTACCAAGTGAGATATCCAGCCCTCGGTAGTGTCCATAATAATCAATTATTATTAATTCGTTTGGCAGAAGCCATGAAACCACGCTCAGTCAGTTTCCCATGTTGTTATTGGATGATTATTTAAATAAATCACGACTTTCCTTTGACTTAAATTTACATTATTTGGGCCTATATCCTTTATTTTCGTTATCATTTCTGCTGGACAGCGAGGAAATCTTTGTAGGCCAATATAAAGACGGCTTCTTGTTCTAATTTTGGAATATGTTTGGTGCAAACAAAGCAAACAGATTTGGTTCTACTTCAATGCACGCTCATATATTATTCCATTTTTGTTTGAACATCATTTCCGTCACCAGTTGGCACTGATTTCATTTATTTGCATTCCATAGTTTTGAATGGACAATGGCAACCGTCAGTAACTGTTACTATGCCACCGACTGTGCCTGCATATCAAGAATCCTCAGCAGCCATACCATGCAGTTATACAGTAACTGATAGTTCCTACCCTTTCAATAACATCTTATGGAGGAAAGGCGTTTCATTTGATACTGCAACAACCATAGCTGCATATATCAATGGACAACCATCTCCACATTATCCTAACGGATCGGGATATTCAAAAACCACAGACACTGTAGACAGCAGTAGTATACTGACTGTTTCCTCGGTGCAGTTTCCCCATGATGAAGGGAGGTATTGGTGCTTTGCTCGGTTTAGGAATACTGGTTATCCATACACTGAGGATCGAATATCGACGATGCTGTCTATCATTGGTAAGTACATTTTCTTGATCACACACTATATTATTAAAAATTTAACATAACGAAGCAGACATGAATTAGAGTCTTGAACAACGTTGCTGGGTGGACTTTTGGAATATTAATTATTTTCGTCTGCATGTAGTTATGCTGTTGACTAAATACGATTATACGGCGTTGTTGTTGAGGTAGCATTGGTAATGATAAACATTACAATTGAACAACTTCACTTTGAAAACATTAATGGTCATAAAATTAATAGTCAAAGGTACACACCGGCTTAAAAGTTATAAAAATCAACATTGCAGAGTATAATACAATAATTCTAGAACATTTATTGAGGATTTTTGTATCCAAAAAATCAGAAATATATCGTGTAATTAAGGTTAATTAACAGAAAAACAAAATGAGGTCAAAGGTCAACGTATACGCATTTCCAGCCTCAGCAAGTGTTGGAAGGATGTGGCACGCTAATGGTTTTAGACTGGTACTCGTAGCTGTGACTAAATGTCGCAGCTGCCGTATGGGAATTCCAGAAACGCGATACACGTACGTTCAAGCCGTACACGATGGAAAATCATAGGCACAATATACAACATAAACAATTACTGAATTAGGCAATCCATTTAGTCTGTTGAAAACATAAGACTTTTCAGAATTATTCACAAAAAGTTTGCGAGTTGATGCAATGTTTGCGAGTTGACGTAATGTTTGCCAGTTGACGTAATGTTTGCGTGTTGATGCAATGTTTGCGAGTTGATGCAATGTTTGCGAGTTGACGCAATGTTTGCGAGTTGACGTAATGTTTGCGAGTTGACCCAATGTTTGCGAGTTGATGCAACGATTGCGAGTTGACGTAATGTTTGTGAGTTGACACAAAGGATTTTGAGGGCATGATCGATGAAACAATTTTCGAGGGACCGAAACGATTTCCACATGAATACACAAAATTTAATTTTGAGAATCACACAAAAAGGTTTTGATGGCATAAAATGATTTTCATGTATGACAAGAAACTATCTCGAGGCTTTCTTGCTCCGCGGCTCGAAAATCCCCCCCGCAAAAAAAAATGCAACGGGGACTTCGGTGAGTGACTCAACGCACGGTCTCGCATCAAAAATGCTACACGTACGGGGTGCGTGGACCGCACTGGTTATCACGGGCCTATGCCTCGGGCAGAATGCGTCGCAAGCCCCCACGCGCTGTGTCTGCAGAGGTGTATACATTCTAAATTTTGCATGTAAATGTTGCTTTATCGTGTTGGAAATTCTTAATTTTAAAAAGGAAATACTCAGGTCGAACAGTTAAGCTTTGGTTAAAAGAAAACCAGCGATTAAACAAAAAGTTATAGTAAATTTTGTATAGTAAAACAAGCTTTTCAACGACTGGAAGTGAAACTAACACATGATCACGAGAATTTCTGAGTCAAAATTTTGACTCAGAAAACCCACGTGACTTACGGTTTTTCGTATTTATCATGAAACGGCTCAATTTTACCGTTTATTTGTGTGGAATGTTCTATTCTACTTTTGGGAGACCTTTCCAGTCATGATAAAGGCATGCATTGGCGCCAAAAAGCGCCCAAAAAGAGCAACGAGGCCGGCGTGTACCTTTAATAGCACGTTTAAAACTCCTTGCTTCATGTTTTTTTTTACCAAATGCAATGGAATTATAATATTCCAAGGTACATAATTCGGCAACCGTGCATTTCTACATTATGTTGTAAATTAGCCACTGAAATTCACAGTAATCTGTACATTTCAGATCTGAACAAGTCTGGATGGTACCCGTGGTTATTTGGATGGATAAAGAGCAAAGTCTACATCCTGCAAAAGTGATCGAGATCAAAGTTTATGGTCGGAATCCCGATGTTCACTACTTATATCCCAAGAAAGCCAGAGCGATACAAATAAAAGGAAATGACAGTTGTGAAATGAAACCAGAGAGGGTTCTGGTATAAACGAAGGCAAAGAAATGTGCCCGCACCAGTGGCTTAACAAACTTACAACGCCCTTCCATAACTGCCCCTTTCACACCGGGCCTTACGTACAGTTGCGTAGCGTAGGGACTTGTTCCCTATTTGCTGCCCTACGTCCGCTGTTCCTACGCTACTCTACGCTGGCTTACATAACAATACGCAGAGTCCGCAGGAGTACGAGAGATGTACGCAAAAACTTAAACATGTTTAATTTGTTCGCGTACGTGGCGCAGAGCACTAGACACCCCTGTTATACGCAGTTTTAACGCAAGTCTACGCAACACAACGCTTCTGTACGCCATGCCTACGAAAATAGTACGCTACCCTACGTCTGTTATACGCAACCTACGCGCCTATACGCAAATCGTATTTTGCTGGTATAGGTGTGCGGTGCCTCCGTACTGGGTACGCATTACGCAACCATACGCCGTCGCACACACATTTTACGCAGGCTCACCTAGAGTACGCCACCTTATTTCGACGTACAAGATACGCAACACCACGCACCTCTAAGTAGACCCAGTGTGAAAGGGGCTAATTAAACGCACAGGCGGCGGACACAGGGGGGAAAAACCAGCGGAACTTACATAATTAAGTGTGGAAATCAGTTAGTTAACATTCCAACTGAGAAGAACAGGGGTGTTCCTCTGCCTTGTTTTTAGCAATGCCTTGTCAGAAAATATCAATCAAGCAGATTTAAATATGTTAATGTAACGTGTTTTGTAAATAATGTTTTAAGCCCCCATAAAAGGATACAAAAAAAGGACTCAGCATATAATCAAAAAAATAATAAAAAGAAATGCGCCGCAAAAAAATAATGCGCCGCAAAGAAAAAATGCGCCGCCCAAAAAAAAAAGGGACGGAAAAAAAAATGCGCCGCCAAAAAAAAATGCGCCGCAAAACATAAAATGCGCCGCAAAAAAAAATGCCTGGAGCGGGATTCGAACCGGCGACCATTACCATACAGGTGCTCTACCAACTGAGCCATCCAGCCCTACGTTGGTGGTGACCCGAATAGTCAATTATCTATGTTCGTTATGCAGTCAGAAGCCATGAAACCACGCACACACCGCCATACCCCAAGAATCGTTTCAATGATATACGCAGCAATGCTGCAACCTGGGAACGGTACATGGGGGGTAACTCAAAGAGGATACGGCTTTTTAATTAATATAATCATCAAATAACCACAAGGGAAACTGACTGAATTTAACTTGAGTCATTGAAAAGTGAACAAAGACAAATTGACGGGAGCGGGATTGAAACCGGCGACCTCCTGAATACTGCACAGGCGCTCTACCAACTGAGCTATCCAGCCCTACGTTGATGGTGTCCCCAATAGTCAATAAATTATCTATGTTGTCTATTATCATTTAAAATGACAGCAAATCACATTGTTAGTCATCATGAGTTGCTCTTGAATATTTACAAACGGTGCACTTAGACAACTAACAGAATATATAATACAACAAAGACGACCATAATGTAGACTAGACCTGTGTTTGTTGACAAACACTGAGCTGTTTCGCGTATGTTTTATAAATAATATGAAAAACAAACATGAACGCAATTGGCCCAGTACAGAGAAATAGCGGTGTTTTAATTGTCGTAAACAACTATCAGGAGCGTCGTCACTCGTCCATCCATACATGTATACAGATACATGTACATACACATGCCCATGAGAAACACAAAAATGGCAGAGTCTTTTATAAACCAGCGCGCGTAGTATGTATGGTTGTGCTTATTGTCGGTGGAAACAGCTATGTCGTGCTCCGTTCACGGGTTCACAATTGGCCCACTACTATAGATAGCCATATCAGCGGTCCAAAAAGTTCCAAAGACCGTGTTTTGTGTTATGTTTGACTCTAAATGGCAAAATTAATTATTCAAAAAAATCAATAAAACATCAGTCGATGGCGTCATCGTGACGTTACCTCACATTTGGGATAGTAATAGCATTTCCTACCTACCCACCAAGTTTCATCACGATCGGATATTCGCTTATATGTGTTTCTGCGAAAAAAATGGCAACATTAATTATTCAAAAATCAATAAAAAATCAGCCGATGACGTCATCGTGACGTCACTTCACATTTCGGATACTAGTACCATTCCCTACCTACCCACCAAGTTTCATCACCATCGGATATTCCCTTATATGTGAATCAGAAAATCGGCTTTTTGATGACGTCATCATGACGTCACACCTTTTTGGTATTTTGTGGCATGTGCCTATAGCCTAACAAACATATTGCTGAAAGAATTTCGAAAATACGATTTGTCGTTCATGAGATATAAAGAAAAGGTCCAAAAATTGAATAATTCGTATAAAATCACATGATGACGTCATCGACACGTGACTGCAATTTTTGTCTATAACACGTCCCCATATACTTACATACCAAGTTTGAGCTGCATCGGAATTGCCGTTCCGGAGATAAAGAGCCCTAAAATTTGCACTTTTATGATGACGTAATTGTGCACGTGATGACGTCACGATGACGTACATACGCGGGACACTATTCGGGGTGTTGGTCTAACTACGTGCCAAGTATGAAGTTGATTGGAATTGGCATAATGGTAGAAGTGGCTCTTAGAAAACCCCTGTGTTATGTCTATGGGAAAAAAGTGGAAAATGAAACTAGAGGTTGTGTCTGTTGAAAACAAAACACATGGCTTTTCCGCATATTTAAAAGTATCCATATTTCAATGTAGAAAACTAAAAATTGTACCCATTTGTTGCAGGGTTAAGGAAACAAATTGCTTGTCAATTGGAATGGTGTCACAAAGAAAGACCTTGCCTAACATTGACTTTTGGTGGAAGAATCATGATCATAGCTCTTACCACTTTTAGATGAGGAGCTACTTCCTGTTTGACCGGAAGTAGAGGTCACACAGGGGTCAAGCTATGTAATACAAATGCAGGACCTTGCCTAACATTGACTTTTGGTGAAAGAATCATGATCATAGCTGTTAGCACTTTCAAATGAGGCGCTACTTCCTGTTTGACTAGAAGTAGAGGTCACAGGGGTCAACCAATATGTCACACAGAAAGACCTTGCCTAACATTCATTTTTGGTGAAAGAATTATGATCATAGCTTTTACCACTTTTAAATGAGAACCTACTTCCTGCTTGACCGGAAGTAGAGGTCACAGAGGTCAAGCAATGTATCACAAAGAAAGACCCTGCCTAACAATCACATTTGGTGAAAGTATCAACTTAATATCTCAAACCGTTGATTTTTTGTTGATTTTCAAATAACATACTGACACCACCGCAGTTTCTTGATTTAATCCAAAGAGGGCGCCATTCAAAACCGTGTGCTCGATTCATGCATTACTTGAAAGGTAGATTATTACGCATGCGTAGTTGTCTTGTCAAAACAGTATTTACGCTGGCAACTATGATAAGGAAATGAAAATAAATACGGCATATATAACACAGGCAATCAACCAAATGCCCGCGCCTTGCATTTAATGACCAATATTTTTACGTACAAGTCAATGGGCTAGCGTGAAAAATATTTTTAAAAATCATAAAAAAATAAAAAATGACGCTGTCTTTACGTAACTTCATAATTACGACCCCGAACCTCCACTTTACCAACCTACCAATTTTCAAGGCGATCGGCCGTTCCTGCTATGCGTTATAAAAATCGCATTTTTTATGACGTCATGATGACGTCACAGAATGTTTGTCTATGCAGTGTTCATCTATGGTGTATGCTGAAGAATTATCAAAAAGAAATTCAAAGATATCTTGTTTCGTTTACTAGATATCGTTAAAAGAACTTTAATGACCCAAAATTTCAATAAATCATGAAAAATCAGGGAATGACGTCACGATGACGTCATTGCAATTTTTCGATATAACACTTCCCGACTTAGATACATACCAAGTTTCAACTCAATCGGACTTAGGGTTCGTTCATAATTGATGTCTGAAGTTTGCCCCTTTAAGACACTGTCACGTGACACCTGATGACGTCATGATGACGAAAAGTTTCGGGACACAACTACCCTATGGGGACTTTGTTTTCACCAAGTTTGGTTAAAATCGGCAATTTAAAAGTGGCTAAAGTGCCACCGAGTATGCCCCTGTGCTTTGTCTATAGGAATTCCAACGACAAGAAGAAGAAGAAGAAGAAGAAAGTAAAAAAAAAATCAGAACAAAAACAATACCTTTTCCGTTGAACACGGAAAAGCCAAAAAAAAAAAAAACTAGACCTGTGTTTGTAGCAACAAACACTGAGCTGTTTCGCGTATGTTTTATAAAATGTAAAAAACAAACGTACACAATTGGCCCAGGACAGAGAAATAGTTTATCAGCGATGTCTTTATTGTTTTTAACAACTACATGTACATGTACATGTATCAGGAACGTCGTCAGTCGTCCATCAACACACGTATACAGATTCATAAACACCATGAGAAACACAGAAATGGCCGAGTCTACTATATGCCAACCCGCGTAGTATGTATGGTTGTGCATATGGGCTGTGAAAACAGCAAAATGACTGATTTTCCAGCTTGTCGTGCTCCGTTCACGTGTACACAATTGGTCCACTACTACGGATAGCCATATCAGCAGTCCAAAAAGTTCCAAAGCACGTGTTTTGTGTTATGTTTGACTCTAAATTGCAAAATGAATTATTCAAAACAAAAACAAAAAAATCAGGGGATGACGTAATCGTGACGTCACTTCACAGTAGGGATACTAATACCATTTCCTACAAATCCACCAAGTTTCATTACGATCGGGTATTTGCTTATATGTGTTTCTGGGAAAAAATGGCAAAATTAAATATTCAAAAATCAATAAAAAATCAGCCGATAACTTCATCGTGACGTCACTTCACATTTAGGATACTAGTACCATGCCCTACCTACCCACCAAGTTTCATCACCATCGGATATTCCCTTATATATGAATCTGAAAATCGGCTTTTTGATGACGTCATCATGACGTCATACCTTTTTGGTAAAGTGTGGCATATGCCTATAACCTAACAAACATTTTACCGAAAGAATTTCGAAAGTACGATTTTTCGTTCATGAGATATAAAGAAAGGGTCCAAAAATGTAATAATTCATATAAAATCACATGATGATGTCATCAACACGTGACTGCAATTTTTGTCTATAACACGTCCCCATATACTTACATACCAAGTTTGAGCTGCATCGGATTTGCCGTTCCGGAGATAAAGAGCCTTAAAATTTGCACTTTTATGATGACGTAATTGTGCACGTGATGACGTCACGATGACGTACTTACGCGGGACACTATTCGGGGTGGTGGTCTAACTATGTGCCAAGTATGAAGTTGATCGGAATTTGCATAATGGTAGAAGTGACTTGTAGAAAATCCCTGTGTTATGTCTATGGGAAAAAAGTGGAATAAAAAAAAAAAAAACCTAGAAATTGTGTCTGTTAAAAACAGAACACAAGGCTTTTCCGTTTTATAGAAAAATCAACATAACCTTATACACACAAAGACATTTGATTAAGATCTTAAGTTTTATACTTTTGAAGTATGCACCTTTAATCATACACTAACGTGACTTGGTCATATTTCTGTCACAAAGAAAGACCTTGCCTAACATTGACTTTTGGCGAAAGAATCATGATCATAGCCCTTACAACTTTTAAATCAGAAGCTACTTCATGTTTGACCGGAAGTAGAGGTCGTAGAGGTCAAGCAATGTATCACAAATGAAAGACCTTGCCTAACATTGTCTATTGGTGAAAGAATCATGATCATACCTCTTACCACTTTTAAATGAGGAGCTACTTCCTGTTTGACCGGAAGTAGAGGTCACAGAGGTCAAGCAATGTGTCACAATGAAAGACTTTGCCTAACATTGACTTTTGGTGAAAGAATCATGATCAAAGCTCTTACCACTTTTAAATGAAGAAATACTTCCTGTTTGCCCTGTACAAGTCAATGGGCTATAGCGTGAAAAATATTTTTAAAAATCATAAAAAATAAAACAATGACGCTGTCTTGACGTAACTTCATAATTACAATCCCGAACCTCCAATTCACCAATGTACCAATTTTCAAGGCGATCGGCCGTTCCTACTATGTGTTATAAAAATCGCATTTTTTATGACGTCATGATGACGTCACCGATTTTTTTTGTCTATGCAGTGTTCATCTATGGTGTATGCTGAAGAATTATCAAAAGAAAATTCAAAGATATCTTGTTTCGTTTACTAGATATCGTTAAAAGAACTTTAATGACCCAAAATTACAATAAATCATAAAAAATCAAGGAGTGACGTCATGATGACGTCATTGCAATTTTTCGATATAACACTTCCCGACTTAGATGCATACCAAGTTTCAACTCAATCGGACTTAGGGTTCGTTCATAATTGATGTCTGAAGTTTGCCCCTTTAAGACACTGTCACATGACACCTGATGACGTCATGATGACGAAAAGTTCCGGCGCACATTGACGGTATTGGGACTTTGTTTTGACCAAGTTTGGTTAAGATCGGCTGTTTAAAAATGGCCAAAGTGGGGTCGAGAATGCCCCTGTGCTTTGTCTATGGGAATTCCAACGACAAGAAGAAGAAGAAACTAGAGGTTGTGTCTGTTGAAAACAGAACACATGGCTTTTCCGCATATGATATAGAATATTTCTCAAATTAAATACACATCGCTGATGTTGTTTGATTCAGCAAATAAATGATATCGTCTTCGGGAAATGATTTCTCGTTTTAATCAAAAGAGGGCGTTATTCAAAACCAGTGCGCTCGGAAAATACGGGTGCAGCCAAGTAAATACATGTAGTGGCAAAATGGGTCCGCCGAGCTCATTCATGTAATTTGTTTTGGAGGCCTTGCAAATCCTTCATGCTCCCTTTAAATGTACAACTATGATTCTTGTGTCAAGTGTCACAAATCTATCTAAAATTTTAAGAAGACAGCTTGTTTACCAATGAATTAAATTCAATGTGAATTCCTCTGTGTTCTTCAGACACATTGTTTATGCAGTTCTTCTCAGCCATGATTTAGAAAAAAAACATTTATTCTTGTTGATTGTGATAATTGAAAGTGGTAATATAATTTGAGTTTTGCTAGCTTACCAATGAATTAAATTCAATTTGAATTCCTGTCTTCTGCAGACACATTGTTTATGCAGTTCTTCCCAGCCATGGTTTAGAAAAAGAAAAAAAAATTGTTGATTGTGATAATTGAAAGTGGTAATTTAATCTTGAGTTTTGCTAGCTTAGCAATGAATTAAATTCAATTTGATTTCCTCTGTGTTCTGCAGACACATTGTTTATGCAGTTCTTCTCAGCCATGATTTAGAAAAAACGTATATTCTTGTTGATTGTGATAATTGAAAGTGGTAATATGATTTGAGTTTTGCAATAAAACAAAAAAGTCATTTACAAAACAATGAAAACAATATAAATTTCTTGTCATTACGGTTGTTTTTGGGTTTCGTTTTCAGATTAATATCACTGTTCTTAAAATTATATGATGCAAACCAAAAAGAAATAAAATGTGAAACTTATTCAAATTCATTGTCCAAATTCAGTATCCAAAATGGTCATTGTTGATTGTCTGCTTTTTGCGCTCAGATGATGAATCATAAATCGGAACGGAATATTTAATTATCCTCGCCTTTCATAATTATAACAACTCATCATGGCATTATAAACTACATGTATATTATTAATACAACGTTGGCAAAACATTCACAAATAATGCATTTGTATTTTATCGTATGCATTGTCACAAGAGGGCGCACTTTACAATTCGTACGTTCTCACACCATACTACTGTCGAAAAATTCATTGTATAATTATTATACCGCGTGTACCGGGTTTTAAAACGACATTGGGTGGTTTTCACATATTTTGCAATTTTTTGTAACGTATGCATAGTCACATGAGGGCGCACTTTACAATTAGTACGTTCTCACAACATAAACTTGAAAAATTCATTGTATGGGATTTGGGTGACAAAAATAAGTAAAAATTCATAACAAATCAACGTCAAACTAACGTAACTTCATAATTACGATCCCGAACCTCTATTTTACCAACCTACCAATTTTCAAGGCGATCGGCCGTTCCTGCTATGCGGTATAAAAATAGCATTTTTTATGACGTCATGATGACGTCACATAATTTTTGTCTATGCAGTGTTAATCTATGGTGTATACTGAAGAATTATCAAAAAGAAATTCAAAGATATCTTGTTTCGTTTACTAGATATCGTTAAAAGAACTTTAATGACCCAAAATTTCAATAAATCATAAAAAATCAAGGAATGACGTCATGATGACGTCATTGCAATTTTTCGATATAACACCTCCCAACTTAGATACATACCAAGTTTCAACTCAATCGGACTTAGGGTTCGTTCATAATTGATGTCTGAAGTTTGCCCCTTTAAGACACTGTCACGTGACACATGATGACGTCATGATGACGAAAAGTTTCGGCGCACATTGACGCTATTGGGACTTTGTTTTGACTAAGTTTGGTTAAGATCGGCTGTTTAAAAATTGCCAAAGTGGGGTCGAGAATGCCCCTGTGCTTTGTCTATGGGAATTCAAACGACAAGAAGAAGAAGAAAAACTAGAAGTTTGTCTGTCAATTGACAGAGCAAATGACTTTTTCGCCAATGACTTGTTTGACCGGAAGTAGAGGTCGCAGAGGTCAAGCAATGTGTCACAAATGAAAGACCTTGCATAACATTGTGTACTTGTGGTGAAAGATTCATGATCATAGCTCTTACCACTTTTAAATGAGGAGCTGCTTCCTGTTTGACCGAAAGTAGAGGTCACAGAGGTCAAGTTATGTGTCAAAAAGAAAGACCTTGTCTAACATTGACTTTTGATGAAAGAATCATGATCGTAGCTCTAACCACTTTTAAATGAGGAGCTACTTCCTGTTTGACCGGAAGTAGAGGTCACAGAGGTCAAGTAATGTGTCACAATGATTTAGACATTGGCTAACATTGACTTTTGGTGAAAGAATCATGATCATAGCTCAGTGAAAACCTGGGGGTTTAACCCCCCCCCCCAGGTTTTCACTTTTTATACATGTATTATATAAAAATGATTTTGTACACAAACGTATTATGGAAGTACGACCCAGCTACATGATCAACCTCCCAGGTCTGAGGACGTGTCTACACTACTGATTTGTTGGGCCAGTTTAAATAAATGCTGTGTATGCACATTGGTTCTGTGTGTGCCCTAATTTCACGAACAGTGTGTGGGTGTTCGCTCAACCGTGAAGATTGATTGTTAAAACTTTGGAATACTAAATTTTTGAGAGGGTGTGGGTGATTTATAGACAAAGACAGTGGAAGTCTTGATTGGTCTCATTAAAAACTCATGACTTATTAAAAAACTACTATTGTACAGTCTTAATGTTTCCTTCAATATTCTTTTTGATTTTTGTGGCATCTTTTTCATAATGAGATGAGGTTTGCCACTACAAGAAGTGTTTGCACACCTACATAAAAATGGACTTGTCCGGGAATCTCAGCGTTGCCTGTGCTTAAACCACACTGTGCATCATCACAAGCTGATTTCTTCGCGTTCGAAGGCAACATTTACAGCACAATTATAGAATATTCCGACAAATATTCCGAAAAATATGTTTGATGAGTTTTAACCAAGCGAGGATGTTGAGAAGATTTAGATTGATGACGTCATCAGACCGGAAGTTACAGTGGAGAAACCAATATTTTTGTTAAAAAGGCTGAAAATCAACAATGAGAGAGTCAATGTTGATTTTTTCTTGAAATTTAAAAAAAAAGGTTGTTTTGCTCCCTAAAATCAAAATGTACACCACATATTTTTCAAATGTTTAGTGCAGTATCCAAACTTCTACCTTTAAGTAGTAATTAAGTACATCCTTCATGAAACAGTTTTATATGATTGCATTGGTTATTTGTTTGTGCGTGCTTTTTCCTCTTTTTTTCTTTCTTTGTATTAAAATGGTATACACGGTTTGATCCAAACCTTTTGTTGCTTTATTTTCTACATGTACACAGTTCTTACATGTATATTCTTTTGTGTTTAGTCTAGACTTAATGTAACCATTGTTATTGACCATCTTTTAGGCTTTTATCTCTATCATACCACAGAACATCTATAATTCCAACAATTTCTGGGGCCCTTAAGCGGGCCCCAGACCCGACGCCTCAATACACGCTGCGAGCTTGCGGTGCACCTTAGGACTTAGTTTGTTAAAAACTATTTTCATTTTTTTTCTTGAATGACCATTCACATGCCTGGTCAAATCTTTATTGTTTCAGAAGAACAATCATTTTTTAATTAACTGTCAAACATGGATTTGTATATGGTCGCTGAGATTATAATAAATTGTAACCTGTTGCTCAAAAGTGTTAAAGTATGGCTATGCACTACTAGTATACTGGTCTCAAAACCTTATAAAAAATTGCCGGGGCCCTTTACTGACTAAGCGGGCCCAGTTACATACTGTACAGGCTTCGTGCTACGAGAACGCAATCGAATGTATTGGATCCTTTACTATTAGTGATTTTATTTTCTGGTCCTCTTAGTAAAACCATCTCTTTACATGCCTGAAAATGGCGGAATTGGTCTGACTTTAAATAACGTGTTGTGATTGGTGAATTTGTGAAGGGGCGTGGCCTGCTGGATCGAAGTACGCGCGCATGGCGCTCCAACAAGTGTTTCTTCCTCCATTGGTTCCTCCACAGTGGGTTAAGGTTGTTTGTGCTTGGAGTTGACATTTTGTTTTGTGTACATGTGGTTGGTGTGTATTTGCATGTACATGTATTCATCGGGCCGGGCCGCTTGAGACGGAGCCATTTGAACTAATTAAGAGATTAGGCCTATATCGAAAGAGGACATCAAGTGAAAGAGGTATGTAATTATTGTGTTTTGTTTTAATTGTGGCGGGTGTTGAACAGGTTAATTTAGGGAATAAGGGGTGATGTGATAGTAATTATAGGCGTATAAATTGTCATTCAGAGAGATCTTTTACTCATGGACACTGGGTAGTCAGTTGAACCATGCATAGAGCATGCATAGAGCAAGCTTCCTTGCTGTATGGTTGAAGAAGCAGAAGTGGCAGCTCAAGACCGGTTCATTTGGAAGTCTTTTCTCATGTCAGGCAGTATGTGTAGATAATGCATGAAGCTTTCCAGTTAGTTTAGTTAGTTATAAATTAGTTCAAACAATGTTTGTGTTTGTGTTTAATTTGACGGATCATAATGTGGTTGTGGTATTATGTATTATGATACTTGATAGTCGGGAAAGAATCCCACTGATGACCATGACGGGAAAAGGATTATATCCTCCAAGAGTTAACTTATTGGATACAATTATGATGAACTTCAATCTCAGGTGTGGAAAACTTTGATAGCATATCTGAAAAGTGAGTTTTACAGGGTTTTTTACCTACAAATTGTACACTTCCAATACAGCTGTGCCATTTTGGTCAAAACGCCCTCTGTTGGTTCCATAGAGTTGTGCACATATAATGATCATCAGTGGAATTCTTTCCGATAGTCGGTTTGGTTTGTTTAGAATGACAAAGGTATATTTTTATTAAGTACACTATAGCCCCATATACTAGGGCCAGTCTACTCCATTTCTCTCCGTTTCCAAGGATACGGAGTGTAACAGAGTAGACTGGCCTTAGCTGGTGCTAATTATAGAGTAATGGGAATGCATAGTTTTTATTATTGTGAAAGTTGATGTGAATGTCTGTTTAAATGATGGCTTCCTCCATGTTTATTATTGTAGATGGCTGGGCAGCGGTGTCGGTACACCTTCAAAGTTTTGACTGAACCTGTGCGGAGGAAGAAATCATGGGCAGTAGATATTATAACAAAGGATGAGCCAAATATTTATGAATTATTTACGAGTTTCGATGAGCAGAAGGATAAGTTGAAGGTAGATGAATGCTTGGTGGTGACGTATTGCAACTCTGTCAACGGTGATCATGGAAACATAATGTTACGTTTGTCCAAGAATTCCAAGGTAGGTGTAGTTTTGTGGCATTTATATATAACTTGTTTATTGTTTACTTGTTGAATTTGTACCCTCCAGATTCGCCACCATGTTATGTGAGGTTTATGGACAAGTAAACAGACAATTGGATAATGCAGAGTATCTTAGTTTGAATGGAACAGTATATAGATTTGAACCATTCATGATCAGGGCTGAAACCAATGTCCAACTCTTGGTCATGAGAGAGTATCATTATAGGGGTAGTACAGTGAACAAAGGAGTTAGTATATCAAACAAGATTAATGTGTATCCAGCTAGAATTGTGCTGAACATGTCAGTCAACAGGTCCATAAATTTGAACTGCCAGTAAGTGGGAACAGTGGGACAGGAAAAAGTGGTAAATATTAGGGCCATTAAAAGTCATGTGGGAGAGTATTCAATAGTGGTTGTAGAATGAGGGAATGTGGGTAATCATTATTTCACATTTGTTTTCAGGGAAAGAAATATGGTTTAACTTTTAAAGTATGTAGCATAATATTGATTTTTGTGGGTTTTTTTTTTTTCAGGTGTATAGAGCTGGCTCATTCACACCGTGTGAACGGATCCTGAATGAGTATTTCCATCCAGCTGTACTTCCAGTTAATGATGCCCTAATGGTTTCTCCAAAGAAACGAATATCCATAAAGGGGATGGTTGAAGAGGTAAATTTTCATGAATTGTTGGGAAATATTGTTTTATATATTGCAATAGGTTTAATTAGGTTGTGTTGGTGGTGCATATGTTTGTCTTTGTCATGGAAATATATTTTAAGTAAATGCTCAATGATTGTTAGTGCAACATTTTAGGTTATTTTTAGTAATTGCTTTTTTCAGAGGGCGCAACAGTGAAATGTGGCACTTTAGGTACTGTGATCCTTTCCCTGGTATTAGTGATGTGAGTGTATTGTAATGCTAATTTCATGCTTTGAGAAATTGTTATATTTTTGTAATGTGGTATTGTAGACTGTGCCTTTTATTTTTGATGTTAAATGTATGTATCATAATTTGTTTGGGTTGTGTATCTAATTGCGACCAGTATGCAAGAATAATGATGATGCTGGCCACTGTGGAAATTTGGGCTGCTTAATAATAGTTGTAGAATGTGTGTTTGAAACAGGCTAATTGCCAATTACACCATCATTAACCATGCATATACAATGTTTGTATGGTTATCTTTGTGATGCAGGTATCACCTGTGAAGTGTACTGACAGCACTAAGAGGAAGGAAGTGGTTCTGTATGATTCTACTGACAGGAGAAAGATGTTAAGATTAAATATGTGGGGAGACATGGCAGATAAAGATGTTCCTGCACATAATACAATTGTGTGTGTTAAGAACATAGCAACTGATGTCTTCCAGGGGAAGATTTCTTTTAATTCAACTCCACATACATGTATTGAGGTAAGATATGATAGTTCATTTGACAGTGGTTAAGGTATTAATGTGGCAAGGCCGGTATAGTGGGCAAAGAACATGTATTTTGTAGTGTGTGAAGAGTTGTTGAAAAGCATGCAATGACCTGGAGATTAATTGATTAAGTGTCAGTTGAATGAGTTTCTGTGATGAATATTTGTATTATATAGCACCATGGTAGCCTACTGCTCTATTAGGCCCAGGTGGTGTGTATACATACATAGTTAAGTTTTTTTATTTTATTGAATTGTAGTCATCATAATTCCAAATTGACTGGATCAGTGGGATATGGAAAACCAGCAATATGCGATGTATTGTAGTTATTAACAAAGTGTGTGCTTTCTCTAACTAGCTCTTATCATTGGTGGTGTTCCAGACCTGATAGTAAATTAGTTAATTGTCTTTATTATGGAATGTTGTTGATTGTATTTTTATAGGTTCCCACTGAGAAGAAGATGACAGATATCAACGTTCTTGGTTTTTCAGAGGAAGATAAGTAAGGATGATGCGCAATAAAATGTTATAATATTGAATGTGTGAAAAATATCTGATAGATTTAATAGAAGTGTTGCATATTGGAGAGATGTACAGATTGTTTTGTTGTTTATTTTTGTTACTATACAGCAACATGTTGGCCCTCTTAACAGCTGAAGAGAACGACTACATTGTTAATAGAGAGGTGCTCTTGTCTGCAATGGACGTGGATAGTGTGGATGATTTGGTGCTGCCACAAACTATCACAGTGAATTACACAGAAGCCACTCGAGAGATAAGTGGTGTGGATAAGATGTAAGTTTGTTTGTTATGATAGCACATAATTATGTGTGTTTGAGAGGGTTATCCACTATCAGGTCACCGTGACTGTTATCTGTAAATGGGTGGGTCAGACATCACTTCCCCTATACATTTTCCATGGACATTCTGTTTTACATAGCTTCATGCTTACAGAAAATATTTACCTAAAATACATCTCTCATTCGAATTTGGATTTTGTGTCTGCTATAATTCAGCTTAATTTTTTGTGAAATTAATTGTGTGTTTTGCCTATTATGTCCTTTCCAAGGGGAAGTGAGTGTATTTTCAATCATTGAAACGTGAAGAAATAAATATTGATTGAAGTGAGATTGGAATTAGCGACCCGCTGAACACTGTACAGGCGCCTGAGTATACCAATATAGCTTTCCAGGCCTAGGTTAACTGGTGGTGTTTCATAATTGGAATGAACTTGAATGAAAGATACAATGAAAG
The DNA here is from genome assembly GCA_963971285.1 of Astropecten irregularis. NCBI lineage: Eukaryota > Metazoa > Echinodermata > Asteroidea > Paxillosida > Astropectinidae > Astropecten > Astropecten irregularis. The sequence goes on along the minus strand of OZ020261.1, from coordinate 4,414,143 downwards.
AAAGGTATTGGAAAAGTGAATAAGTGAAATTTACTGGAGCAGGATTTGTATGATTAGTGATGGACAATGGTGTTTCTAAGTAATAGTCAATCATCTTTGTTCGTTTGACAGTCAGGAGCCATGAAACCACACACATACCGCTATATCCTAAGGATCATATGTGCAGCACTAGCTGCAGCATAAATAATGCTGCAATCTGGGAATGTACATGGCGATCACTTCAAAGAGGATGCTGGTTTTCCAGTTGGCTTTGTGGTTATATGATGATTAAAAAGCGGCATCTTGTTTGAATGATAACTTAAGTACTGTTTGTCAGATGATAGCATTGTTAATGTTGTGTGTATCTTTAATGATAGAAGTGATGCAAGTGATATATAACCAAGACAAATGCATATTGTATTTTTATATTTATTTTTGCATATTTAGCATTGGCCTTGAAGAGGCTGAAGGAGAAGAAGAAGAGGAGGAAGTGCTGTAGACATTGTATTGAAAGGGAGGTTAGGTATTGTACATGTATTTGTATTTTGTAGTGTTCATGATTTGAAATTGAGATTGTAGTGGTTTTTTTTTTGCAAATTAGACTTGGAAGTTTTTTTTGTTTTTCAATATATGTTTAAGGGGCCACTCAAAATTTTCAACGTTTTTTAAAAGTCTTTTTTGGGGGGGAAATTTGGGTGGGTCAATAAAATTGTTTGTAGTAAATTGGAAATGGAAATTCATTTTTTATATTAAAATCCATTTTTCTTGACTTGTGAAGTACATCATGTAGCACACGACCACACTGACTGCACCATCATTGCATAAATGCATAGATGTATTTATTTATTTTTCAATTCTGTTTCCATATCAGAGTTATATCTGTGGGTTTCCGAACTGTTATAATTTATTATGGTTGGTTTTCAAACAAATTTGGAAGAAAAGTTGTAGTTTAGAAACATTGAAAATTTTGAGTGGTCCCAGGACTAGTAGCATATTTAGGATTGTCCAAAACCTGGTGCGTGTGGAAAGAACATTAATAGTGATGGATGCATTTTGGGGCAATCAAACGTCAGTAGCAGCTTACGACTTGACGTGGATTGGTCAGTTAATTTTGTTGCCCCTCCTTTCTTTGTATATGTTGGTTTGTTTTGTTTGTGTTTTTTGTTTTTGTTTTTGCTTGAAAAAAAAAGGGGGGTTAAGTTGTGTGCCCCCCTTGCACACCCCTTTCCCTGGATTTGTCTCTGCAATCGGTATATATTTTTTGTGTATTTTTGAAAATTGTACACAGACATTTTTACTGGAGCGGTATTTGAACCAGCAACCTTTGAAAAGTGTATCGACTCTCTTACCAACTGAGCTAAACAGTACTTTGTTGATAGTTTCCCTTATAGTCAATTATTAGGGACACTGCAAATAGGGTTGGATAGCTCAGTTTGTAAGAGTGCAGTACAATATTCTTTTGGTCACTGGTTCAAATCATCCCATTCCAGTCATTTTTCTTTGTTCTTTGTCTTTTTGAATACTTACATTTTTGTAATTTTCTTATGTGGTTATTTGATGTTTGTTTTTTTGGATAGTTTAATTCGTTTGGAAGTTTATTCTTTCTGATTGTATTAATAATGTATATTTGATTAGGAAGTTTGGTTTCTGCTGGCATATGTCACTGGAGGTAGCCTGTTCAAGGTAATTGATGGAAGATAGAACATCATGCTTTGATGACTCTTGGTTTTTGTTCTGTTAATGCCTGATATTATTGCTTTTAATCTTTGTAGTTCATGTAGTGGAAGGGACAATTTGTATTTGAGTTCCATTGAAATCATACAGAGGGAGTTTAAGCTGTTTGATAAATAATTGTGTAACAATAGGCCTAATTGGATTTGTGCGGACAGTAATTAGAGCATGCATAGTTAATGTTAACTTTCAGATTTTTATACAAAGGGATAATAGTATTCATTTATGTTAGTTGCGTCATGGAATGTCATTAGTATTGTATGAAATGCCCTCGCAATGTTAATGACAATGCCTTTTTGCTCTGTTTGTGTCACTTTCATTTGTGTGGGTTTTTCAGGATATGCAAGGCAATGAGATTGGTTTAGAAAAGAACTAATTATAAGGAGTGTGTAATGGTGCTTTCAAGTGAGATTATTGTTTTGAAGTTGTATGGTGGTGAAGGCAAAGTGTGTCGTTATGTGGATGCTTCACATTAGTGATTAGAGGCAATTAGTTCATTAGGTGTATTGGTTATAAAAGTAGGAAGTTTTCAAAAAGGTTAATATGTGACTTAATTGTTAATATAATCACAGTACATTGTTATGAGGATTGGTTGCTTGATGATGTGTTCAAAATGTTTTTGTTTTTTTGTGTAATGTTGAAGTTCATAACAAGTTTAATAATTTTCATAAACAGTTTTTGTACTAGTGCAGTCATAAAAAGTCTATCAGCATATCCGTGTATTGATGGGTTTGATTTGTGTTTCTAAAGGTTGATGAATAATTATATTAATCTTATGTATTTATTAATTAAGGACTTGCATGATTGTTGGATTGATATAATTGCTCTATATGCTACTTGTTAAGTTTGGATATGTAATGGTTGTTTTACTGATGTTTTGTTACTCAAGTTGTAAAAAGTAGCCTCTACTTAAATTATAAAAGGGCCATCAACAGGCCCTGGTGATTTGCGGGAATGTTGTATTTCTTTTTATTGAAAAGGGAACAAAGTTGATTTGAGGGGAGTCTGATTTACACCAACGACTTTCTGAATAACACTGTACAGTTACTTTAGCAAATGAGTTGTTAAGCCTATGTTGGTGTGGCAGTCAGAGGCCTTGAAAACATATGGCTGTATTCCAATCATCATTAATGCTGCAAATTAGCAATGCTGCAACGTGAGGAACAGTACATGGGGCATCACTTAAAGATGATGCACCTTTTGAATAATATTATAATCATCCCTTGTGGTTGTTAATTGACATACCGGTACACTGTATATTCTCTTTGAGTGATCCTTAAAATAGCGTTTCTTACATTGTAGCATTGTTAATGTTGTTGGGTGTTACATGAAATGATCTTTGGGATATGTGATTGGTTTCATGGCTTCTGACTGCCTAATGAACAAAGACAATATTATTAGGGACACCACCACTGACGTAAAGTTGGGTTTAACACCGAATGTGTATATTGTAGCTGTTACGGTAATTAAAGGTATACCCCAGGAGTTTGGTGCTTACTTGAATTCTGCTCCTGTCAATTTGTCTTTGTTCATTTAATGACTTAAAAATCACTCAGTTTCTCTTGTGATTATTTGAAAATTATCTTTTACATTTTTATACAATTTTTTATATTTTTTGTTTCTGTAGTTACAGCTGTATTTCGGAGTTGTGATTTTATTGGAAAATAACATCTTTATATTGAACGATGATTTTCAGTGAAATGTTGTCAATTTTGTAAAGTGTAGTGGTACTTTGGAGAGGGCAGTCGCAGCAAACTACCAGGCTCCTTAAAACTTGTTTACACGCTGTAAGTACGGCGGTTGTCCAAAAACTCACCGGAAGACGCAGGAAAATACTGTGAACATTAAATTCAGGCCATTTACAATTATTTTTTATATTCACAACAACCGCCCACCACGATTTCAATGCCGGAAAACACAAAGTTAGGTGAAATTCTGATGTTTGGCGAGGAATAATGTGATAGGCTTCGCTTGCAAAGTAAAAACTCTGTGCACAAAACTGAATGCTGTTTGTTGTGTAATTCGCCCTTTTGATGGCCAATCTCCACAAATTCTGCATTTGTTCGTTTTTAGGGAACTCATGTCCTCGCCTGTCACCACAACCGGACACTGCACAGTATTTACCAGGCATTTTCATTGCGATTATTTACGCCTGTTGTGTTTACGATGAACATTCGTGCACAAAAGCAATGACAACAAAATCAAGACACTTTTCCCGAGCCTGGTGAAGCGCGCCCTCTTGTGATTAATAATGGTTAGTCAAAAGTCTCCCATTATGTAAGTTTTGGAAAGGGAGCTTTTTAACTTCGGAGTTTCAGGGGATAGTGTGGCTTTGGATGGGTGCAGGGGCTTGTGTGTTTTGATGAAGTATATTTTATGGTGCTGCTATTAACAAAAATTCACTTGTTAATAAAACATACCACCATTAAAAATTCCATTTGATATTCATGGTCAGTGAATAACAGTGAAAGATCAATCCCTAGTGATATTATGGTCATTGTTATAAAAATGTGGCTTTTAATCCTGTTTTTATTGAGACAGAAATGTCATGCTTAGCAAATTTTTGGGTTAAGCAGAGCCGTGAAATACGGGTGTTTCACAATAGTATGCCACCCACCACGCGAAAAGCTTCTTGGATCCAAGACTACCATTATACATGATTAATGCATGACACGCTTGTGAAATTAGACCGTTACTCGTCCCAACTTCGAATGACGTACAGAGTGGAGATCAATTGATGCGTTACGGATAAACCGTCCGTGTAGGTACGTATACGTATTCGTTTTCGGTCGTGCTAGTTACAGCTTGAATCTTACTTGGAGACGCTGCTTCGGTCGTATACCCTGTCTTGAAAAGTTTGATTGCTATACTCCAGCGTGGAGGGGAACAATCTACTAATTACTATTGACGACGCGAAGTGAGTAAGGTGGAATGTCGTGGTTTTGTAACATCAAAATTTGTGTTTTGTATTGTTTATTGTGTGATTTTTGACGTTAGTTCATAATTGATATAAGATATTTTCAATCAATTTTTTATTACTATATGTGCATGTAAAACCACTAGGTTAGGTTTAGAGAGACATTCGATTGACGAATAATTTAGTAACCTAGTGTAACGTTTACTAGTTACTAATACTAGTAATACTACTACTCAGTACTAGGCCTACTAACTATGTACTACTAGGCCTATAGGCCTAACGTTAGTCTCATTTGCTAAGCCTAATTAAGGTGCTAGTACTAGGGCCTAATACTTACTAGCAGTAGCATGACTAGGTGCATATTAAAATGCTATGTAAGTACTGTGTTACCCTAGGCTATGACTGAAGACAAGGCACGTTGTTGTTGATTTTATGATGAAGCTCGCTGTGGCTATCAGCTTTGCCTGTGAGATTTGCACAAGTTAATGAAGCCATAACCACAGCCTCAATAGTTCAGAGTGTATACTACCTACTACTAGTTACTAGTCATGCTAGTAGTAGTCGTAGTCTAGTAGTAGTAGTATGCAGGTAGGGCTGTGAATGATCAGGGACGGGGTTAGCGTTTGTAATGTTACATGGAGGGTGTGTTTTATGTTATTTTTTTTATATCTTGTCGGCACATTGTCGTAATGTTATGTTTAAAAATAATTGGTGTTTACTTTAAGTTTATTAAAAATTAGGCCCTATTATTAATATTGAGTAGGGCCTATTCCATTCATCAATAATATTGGAGTTGCAATGATATTGCATACATGCTACAGATTGTTATTACTTAGATAATGATGTATGCTGCAAATGTGAAAAACACTATCCTAAGTCATGTAGAGAAAAAAAGTCTGCAAATTGTATTGGCTTCTGGGGATAATACTGGACATGCAGGAATGTGGTGAACAAACGTTGTGTGTATACATATTGGTACTGCAGTAGTGGTAATGCTTGTTGTGGCCAGTCCGTCGCATCAATTCATTGTTGGAATGCGTGGTTTTATTCCAGGCACAGTTTCGGGAGTGGGTTCGGAGTGTTCAAATACAAATTGAATTTCAAGGCTATCTGAGCTCACGGATTACATAGGTCATGTGCATACATATAATTATGCTACAGAACTACCTCTATTGTGCTATTTCAAGGAAAAATCAATATTGTATCTCTCATGGTTGATTTTTCAGTTTATATAAAGAAAAAATATGGTTTGTCCATGCTGTACCTTTTGGTCTGATGATGTCATCATTCATTAACTTAATTCTTGGCACCATTGTTGTCTGGTTAGAGGTCATTAGACATTTTTATTATGCAGCAGTTACATTAAATTTTGTTTCAAACATCGTGTATACACTTCGTGTATACTTACTTTACAATTGTGGGTATTTTGGGTAATTGCTTTACATATCCAATGTAAGTAACGGTGCTAATATCCATAATGCTCTAGTTTAACAATTTTAACTGGGATGTTTTTGATGTCTTTCTACTTATACTTGGCCAGTATTCATAATCTGAAAAATTCTAACTCAATTTTTGGCTCGAAGGCACTCGGACTTGGCCCGTACTTGGTATTGTGTGTACTTGGACAATTTGGTAGTCAAGTTGTGGTACTTGACTACATCAGTGCTTATTGTTTATTAGAAATTTAGAGAGGATCTTCAACACTCAACAAACCTCGCTTTATTTGTTAAATGAATAGCTCATGACGTCATATTACGGAGCCTTTTCATGAAATGTCTGCTGCCCCCATTGACGAAATTCAGACAGTTTAAATTTTGGGTTAGCTTGCGGGTTGAGCATGTGGAGAGAAAAATCATCAAAAAGACTCTCTTTCTGTTTTCAGTGTGAGATAATTTTTTTTTTTCTCATGTCAAGTAATTTAATGATTATAGTTCTAACAAATAAAGCGAGGTTTGTTGAGTGTTGACGATCCTCTTTAAACTTGTGCTTAAACACATGTATTAACACTGAGCTCAATTAACAAGTATTTGAACTGAACACATCTAGAAGTATGTTTAGTTCAAATGTCAATACTATATTATGCACATACAAATATCATTTTGCACAAATATACTGCTGTATAAAAAGAAATGTAATATGATTTTTACCAGTAGTTGTTCTGTAATCACAGGTAAATGAATGTATTATTTTCTGTTTTTTGTTTGCAGAAGATGGTCAAGAATATAAAGAGAGCTGTAGGCCAGGGTGTGTTCAGATGCTGCATTCCTTCATCTTCCCTGAAGTTGGCACCTCTTCAGGGAAGACACATGCCTAGTAGGCATTGTGCAAACCAGCTGGCACACAAACAGCGTGTGTTCGTACTCCGAGATCTTGTGGGTCAGTGTACTCGCAGTTCTCTTTACGAGGGTACTGGGAGCAGTGTCTCCTTCAGCTGGATTGAGGCTTATCAAAGGTGTAACTATGGTTCGAGCAGCGGCTTTATTAGCTTTTTGAGTAGCAATCTGTTGAGGCTTAATCTGAGGCTTAATGATCAAAAATCAAGAAAGTGTGCAGAGATGCACCATGCGGCTCTATTGAGGCTTAATCTGAGGCTTGATGAGGAACAATCAAGAAAGAATGCAGAGAAGGAGAATGAGGCAGGAATGAAGAAGAGGAAGATAAGTAAAACGAGTATCAAGCATAAAGTAAGTAGTCACAAAGCAGTGGACAAGTTGAAGAGAATGAGTAAGACATGTTGTAGCAGGAATGGGGTTTTGGAGTGTGTTGTGGAATATTGTAAAGATGAAAGGAAAGTTTCCAAACCAAGTGAAAAGAAAAGAAGAAGATACGAACAGAGGCAAAGCTTGAGAAGGCGAAGAAATGGTAAATTAATTGAATTATATGTCAGTAAGGAAGAGAGAGAGAAGCGTAAAGATATGCAGCAAAACATTCAGAGTCACACAAGAAGAAGTCTGATGTATGTTATCAAGAAGTTGGATAAGCAGAAAGATACAAGGAAAGATAGCAAGGATGTAAGGGTAGATGGGGTATTGAATCAGAAGAAAACTAAATGCAAGTGGTCCAATAGTGGAAGAGACAGTAAATCAGAACATAAATTGCATAAGAAAAGTTCTGCCAAGGAGATCAAGGTCAAGAATACAGCTCATTGTATGGAAGAAACAAAACTAACGTCATGTTGGCTATGTGATCAAGTGATATATGCAAGTGGAGTAGATAGAGTTGTGAAATGTGATACTTGTTGTACCTGCTATCATGTGACATGTGCTGGATTTTTGACAACAATGATAACCCTGGGAAGTAAATCACTGTCATGGCTATGTTCAAAGTGTGGTAGATGTTCTTACACTGATTGTTTGTTATTTGATTTTGGTATTCCAGTAGATGAAAATAAGTTTGAGATGGACGATGTACCTGTTATTGCTGTATCACATCCAGAACATGATTCACATTTGGAAGATCATGATGACTGCTTGAACCTGAATGAACATGAAGGTGAGACACAAAAGGGTATGAATAAAGTGCAAAATGTAAAAGGTGTTATGCCATGCAAAGATGTGAAAGAGCAGATAGTTGTACAATCTGGTGGATATTCAATAAGGAGCAAGACAAAAATGGACAGTCAGAGTACTTCTAATAGTGACAAGCAAGCTGCAGTGGACAAAGAGGTTAAAAAGAAGAAAACATCACGGGTCTCTGCCAGACATAGTGGAACAGCTAGTGATGCTAGTATGAATCAAACATGTTCAGAGGAAATAACCAGTTGTAAATATACACTAAGAAGTAGGAAAGTAAAAATGGGGAATGTTGATGAACAAGATACATGTAGTAATGAGAAAATGAAGTCAAAAAGAAAACATGAAGAAAATGGACAAAGTAGTTGTATGGATAATGAGAGTAGGAAGAAAGTAAGAGGTCATTCACACAGAATAGTTAATTCTGACATGAGCACTTTGAAGACAGACAATCATGATGATGTAGAGATTTGTAAACATATCAGTATTGTTCAAGGAAGTTTCCATCAAGGTCATCAGAGATTTGCTGAACTGGCTGGGAGACAGTGTGTTTGCATGAGCTTATGTGGAATTCTTTATAGCCAAATCAAGAATTTGAAAATGTGGTGTTTGAAAGATATGGATTTTGTGTTAAATACTGGAAATGAATTGTACAGATATTTGTGTCATAGCTCAACAATGATGAATGAATATTTATTGATAAGTGAATTGCCGGATGAAATTGATGCATTTGGCAAAATGTTCCATGTGAAAGTTCATGAATCTATTTCTGGTACATTTGGAGAGGCATCTCTGACTGAATTTAATATGATTTCACTGAATAGAGGAATAGAGCAGACCATTCAGAAATATGGTGCATGTTTTATTTGTTTCCATGGAAATACCTTTGTCGTAATTTCTCAGGATGGAATGTATTTTATTTTTGATTCACACTCTAGAAATGAACAAGGGCATCAAGATAGCGAAGGCAAAAGCTTGCTGAAATGTGTGTCATCGTGGAAAGGTGTATACAGGTATTGTGTTGAACTTGCAAAATCTATGAATTTGAGTGATACTGAACAATATGAAATAACAGGAGTCTCAATATGGATTGATGATAATAAAGATTATGAATGTCATGATATTGATGAAAGTGTTAATAGAGTGGATTTTCACACCGATATCAAAAATGCAGAAGACAGTGGAAGTGATGTTGAAATAGTAGGAATAAATCATCCAACCAATTTGAAATTTGCTCCGCTAACTGATAATAACAGGAGAGCATTGTGTCAGAAATTGGGTTTGATTAAGATTTGTTTGGGAAGTAAGGAGAATATTGTACAATGTGACAACATGGGTCGACCTGATTGTGTTAAGAGAATTCAAGGTGACGGGAATTGCTTTTTTAGAGCTATATCTTATGCTGTATCTGGATCTGAAAATAATCATATGCAACTCAGAAATATGACTGTGAATCACTTATTGGAAAAATCAGCTAGATTCCAATGGTTAATAAGAGAGGAATACGCAACAGTGCAAAATTATGTAAGTAGATCAGCAATGCTGAACAGTGGTACATGGGCTACTGAAGTAGAAATCATGGTCATGGCTAACTTATTGAATGTGGTTATATATACATACAGTGTGGATAGATGGTACATGTTTACTGGTATGTTATCTCGTGGTCATGGATTATCAGAATCAGGTATTTATTTGTATCACAGAGGACAGGTTCATTATGATGTAGTTAAGAGTGTTCATGAGTTAAGTACTGAATCAACTGAGCATGTTTCTAGACATAGTACTGAGCATATACCAAGTACTAATAGTAGCTGTGATAATGTAAAGAAGACAGACTCAGAATTAGAGAAGCCAAAGCAATGCCATAAGAAACCACGTAAACGTGTCAATTATAGGATGAGATGCAAACTGCAAAGAGAGAGAGCCAGAGAAAACTATAAAAAAATGACTGAAGAGAAAAAGTCTTCTAATGTTAAAGGAATTAGTGATGCAGCCAGGAAGAAACAGAAATATCATAAGGATGTAGCGTATAGAACCAACAAAAAAATGAATTCAAGACTAAAATATCAAAATGATAGTATGTATAGAGAGAAGAAGCTTAAAAATACTAAGTTGAGGTATCAGGAAGATGATGTACATAGACAAAGAAAGGTTCATCATGCCAAGACGAGGTATCAGGAAGATGATGTACATAGACAAAGCAAGGTTTATCATGCCAAGAATAGATATCAGGAAGATGATGTACATAGACAAGAAAAGGTCGGCAATGTCAAGAATAGGTATCAGGAAGATGATGTACATAGACAAAGAAAGCTGTATCACGATACAACGAAGTATAAAGAAGATGATGTATATAGACAACGAAAGGTCCGCAATGTCAAGAATAGGTATCAGGAAGATGATGTACATAGACAAAGAAAGCTGTATCATGATTCAATGAAGTATAAAGAAGATGATGCTTATAGAAAAAGAAAGATTGCAAGTGCAGAAAACAAATATCATGGAGATGTGAAAAACAGGGCAAAATTCCTTAATGCATTGAGAACCAAATATTGCAATGATGATGTATACAGACAAAAGAAAATTGATGTAGCAAAGAAGAAGTATCATTCCAAAGCAGCATATAGAAATGCTCTTATTCAGTCAATCAAAAAGAAGTATTTTTGTAATTTGAATTATAGGAGAAAAGTGAGAAATTATCAGAAGTTCAAATATTGTGTTGATGCTGGATATCGCAACAAATTGAAGCGTACAAATATGTTACGGAGGATGAGATGTAAGAAAATGGCTTGCATTATGAAGAATGTAATGATGAATTGGAAGAAAGAAGTTTCTACAGGACCTGAGTATACATGTGCTGTTTGTTGTAAACTTTTATTCAAGAATCAAGTCATAAGATGTAACAAAGACAAGTACAGTAATACTGAATGTATATCTGAAAATTATCTTGGTTCATATTTGTGGGTCTGTTACACTTGTCATAGGAAATTACTCCAGAAGAAAATACCTGCAGAAAGTTGGTGTAATAATTTGAAATTGGTTGACATTCCTAAGGAGTTGAGATGTTTGAATATATTAGAAGAACATTTGATTTCAATTAATATCCCATTTGTCAAGATGCTTGCATTGCCAAGAGGAGGGCAGCATGGTGTTCATGGTCCAGTTGTATGTGTGCCATCAAATGTAACAAATACACTTACGGCATTGCCAAGATGTAACAACACTAATGAGTTAATCAGAGTGAAGTTGAAGAGAAAATTATCTTATAAAGGATATTATCAGTATCAACTAGTGAACAGGAGTAATGTCGAAAATGCATTGCATTATCTTAAGGAGAATAATATTTGGTACAAAGACATTGAAGTGAATGATGAGTGGGTAAATCCATTATTGGAGAATGATGATGAATTAGAAGAAGAAGAAGGTACAACAGAAGCTTCAGAGGAGGAGTCAGATGGAAGTGATGATGAAACAAATGATCGTTTGTGTGGTATTGCTTTGGATACATGCTTACAACCTGTAGATATTGCACAAGAAATACTTGATCAACATTTTGATGATGTACTTAATATAGCACCTTGTGAAGGAAATAATCCTGTTAGAGTGTTGATGGAAGAAGGTAATGAGGCTAAATGTTTCCCTGCATTGTTTCCATTAGGAAATCCAATCTTTAATGATGATCGACCAGTGGCTATTACACTATCAAGATATTTCCTAAATAGATTGATGAATGCTGATAATAGATTTGCAAAGAATATTCAGTACATCTTTTATGCACAGTATCTGTCCGAAGTTCAAAATGTAATGTCAAAAGTTTCAATTGCAATGCGTCAAAGTTCTGGAAGAAATAGAAATATTGCTAAATTGGGAGCTGGAATGATTAAAAACAAAGAGCAGTTGAATGAAATTTTGCAGTCTGACAGTGGTTACAAATTCTTGAAGCCAATTAGAGGTACACCACCCTATTGGCAATCAGCCCAGAGAGATGTTATGGCTATGATTAGACAACTTGGAATACCAACATGGTTTTGCTCATTTTCTGCTGCTGATATGAGATGGCCTGAAGTTATAAATACACTACTGAGGCAACAGGGAGATTTAAGAAAAATTGAAGATTTGGATTGGAATGAAAAATGCTTGATCTTACGAAGTAATCCTGTGACTGTAGCAAGAATGTTTGATCGAAGATTTCATACATTTCTGAAGAATGTCATTTTGTCACCTGCGAATCCTGTTGGAAAGGTCAAAGATTATTTTTATAGAGTTGAATTTCAGCAAAGAGGCTCTCCACATACTCACTGTTTATTTTGGATTGAAAATGCTCCTCAAATTGAAGTGGATACAGATGATAAAGTTACAACATTTGTTGATAGATATGTTAGTTGCAAGTTGCCATCAAAAGAAGAAGATGAGGAATTGAATGATATTATAAGTCATGTTCAGATGCATAGTAAGAAACATTCTAAATCTTGTAAAAAGAAGGGAACAGAGTGTAGATTCAACTTTCCAAGACCTCCATCTGTCAGAACTTTCATAACAAAACCAACTCCAGCAACTAATTATGCAGTCAATAATAAGAGTTCTTATACAGGAGAGAATGAATTTGATAATGATAATGACCTTGATGAAAATGATTGCAGTGATAGTGATTGTACTGAGGATATAGATGAAGATACATGCATTGATGACAATGAGAGAGGTAGAAGAAATAATAGAAAGAAGCTTGATCAAGCAAAAGCATTACTGAAATCTGTTTGGGAAGCTATACAAAATGAGAACAATGCAAACATGTCAACTATAGAGCTGTTTAAAAGTATCAATATTACACAGACTGATTTTAAGAAGGGTCATGATCTTTTAACTACAAAGCATGGTATAATAATGAAAAGAGAACCTCAAGATGTTTGGGTTAATCAATACAATTCTGATTTGATAAGATGTTGGAATGCTAATATGGATATTCAATTTATTTGTGATGAATATGCATGTGCAGGTTATGTTGTTTCTTACATGTCTAAATCTGAGCGTGAGATGAGCCAGCTATTATCAAATACACAAAGTGAAGCAAGGAAGGGTAATATGGATGCCAAGAGTAGTATGAGGGAACTTGGATGTGTATACTTGCATAATCGTGAGGTATGTGCTCAAGAAGCAGTGTTTCGTGTTTGCAGTTTGCGATTGAAAGAAGGCTCAAGAAAAGTGGAGTTTATTCCTGTTGGTGAGAATCCAGTAAGAATGAGTTTGCCATTGAGTGTCATTCAGAAGAAATCAGAAGATGATGAAGATATATTTATGACAAGTCGAATTGATCGTTATAAAGCAAGACCGGATATTGATACATTTGAAAACATGTGCCTTGCAACTTTTTCTTCACATTATAGAGTAATTTATAGCGCAAAGAAGTCCAGAGTATCACGAATATTCACTTTGAAAAATGGTTTGGGTCACATACAGAAACGTACACGAACTGAAGCAGCAGTCATAAGATATCCACGGTTTTCAACAACCAAATACCCTGAAAAATTCTACCATAGTTTACTGCAGTTGTTCCTTCCATATCGCCTAGATGCTCAATTGAAGCCAGAACAGTTTGAGACTTATGAAGACTTTTATACAAATGGAGCTGTTTCTTTAAATGGTAAAATGGTATCAGTTAGTGTAACAGTTGAAAGTAATCGTTCCAAGTATGAGAAGAATGTTGAGAAGCTCGAAGCAGCAGAAAATTATCTAGACAAATTTGGTGTACATGAGGATGCATGGGCTTTGATTTGTCCAGCAACTGAGCAAGAAAGACTTGAATGTAAAGAAGAAAAACAACAAGTTGAAGATGATGATGAAGAATGTGCTATTCCAGATTTGCAATCAAATAAAAAAGAAAAAATATATAATATTGAACCACATCCTGCTAAAATATCAAAGCAAGATGCATTGCCTTTATTAAGATCATTAAATGTACAGCAGAAGAAGGTTTTTAACAAGATTCGCAACTGGTGTTTAGAAAAGATTAATGGAGGAAATCCTGAACCATTTCATGTATTTCTCACTGGTGGAGCTGGAACTGGGAAAAGCCATTTAATAAAGTGTATATATTATGAAGCAACACGATTATTTTCAAGAATGAATTATAATCCTGACAATGAATCAATACTAATTACTGCACCTACTGGAGTTGCTGCTTTTAATATCAATGGAAGTACAATTCATAGTGCATTGTCAATTCCTACAGATGCAAGATTGCCTTATCAACCTCTTGGTGATGAGAAATTGAATACCTTAAGAGCTACACTGCAAGATATTCAAATTATGATTATTGATGAGATATCAATGGTTGATCATAAGATGCTTTGTTATATTCATGGGCGCCTACGTCAAATAAAGCAAATTAGAGATGATAGCAAGGTTTTTGGGAATATCAGTATTTTAGCTGTTGGTGACTTCTATCAATTGCCCCCAGTAAAAGGAAAGGCTTTGTATAACATGAATGTAACAGTAGATCTGTGGAATGATTACTTTCAGAAAATTGAATTAACAACAATTATGAGACAGAAAGAAGATGTCCAGTTTGCAGAAACTTTGAATAGATTACGTGTAAGATCCAAGCAGGATAAAATACAGAATGAAGATATAGCAATATTACAATCACGAGAGACAGGAGAAGATTGGGATGATGCATTACATATATTTCCATGTAACAAACAAGTGGATGAATATAATTTGAAAATGTTATTTGCAAAGTGTACTGAATGTAAATGTATTTTATCAAATGATTTCCAGAGAGATACGGGTAATAGTAAGAAAAGTGGAGGACAGAAAGTACCAAAGAAAGCAATTTATACCAATTTACCAGAGTCATTATGGCTAGGTATCGATGCAAGAGTCATGTTAACCAAAAATATTGATGTGTCAGATGGACTTGTAAATGGAGTAATGGGAACTGTGTCTGCAATTACAATGTTACCGGATAATTCTTCTCCAAAATGTGTGCATATTCATTTTGACAATAACAATATTGGAATGAAATTGAAAAGGAAATGTCAATCGCCAGTGAATGATGAGACTGTTATAATTGAGAGAGCAGAAGAAA
This sequence comes from Astropecten irregularis, assembly GCA_963971285.1. Taxonomy (NCBI): domain Eukaryota; kingdom Metazoa; phylum Echinodermata; class Asteroidea; order Paxillosida; family Astropectinidae; genus Astropecten; species Astropecten irregularis. The sequence goes on along the minus strand of OZ020261.1, from coordinate 4,398,920 downwards.
ATATGACAAAAAAGTGGATGCGACGTCAATTTCCTCTGAAATTAGCATGGGCTTGTACAGTTCACAAAGTTCAAGGATTGACAACTAAGAAGGCAGTAGTGTCATTGAAACGTACATTCTCATCAGGTCAAGCATATGTTGCAATGAGTCGAGTAACATCACTTAATGGACTAATAATTGAAGGCTTTGATGAAAAGTATATATATTGTAATAGATCAATTCATGCTTCATTGAGTAACATGTCACATTTTATTGATGAAAATAATGGAAGCACAGAACCCTTGCAGGATACAGTGATCATGATGCATAATATTCAAGGATTGAAGGAACACTTTGAAGATCTAAAATGTAACAGAGATTTTATGGCATCAAATTTCATTTGTTTAGCAGAAACATGGATTGATGATGAGTTATGCAGTGACACAGATTTAACAGGATATAAATGTTATCATCAGATCAGAAGTCTTTCATATAATGATTCAAGCAGCCTAACACATAATTTGCAACTACAGTGTCATGGAGGGGTAGCTGTATATGTGAAGAGGAACAGGAGCTGCAGTAGACTAAGATTAGATGTCATGAATATTGAGTATATTGCATTACAGGTCATTTCTGAAATTTCATTTTGTTTAGTGATAATTTATCGTCCAGCATCATATTGTATCAAGACATTTATCAATAATTTTGATCATCTCCTTGATGAAATTCACAGAGTGTCCAACAGATGCATCATATTGGGTGATTTCAATGAAGATATTTCAAAAGGAAGTTCACATGTTGAAAGATTAATGCGAATCAAAGGCTATGGGCAATATGTTACAAATACAACAACTGAAGGTGGTACTTTGATAGATCATGTGTATGTAAGACATTTGGATCATGTACATGCTGATGTAATTCCTACATACTACAGTTACCATGAAGGCATTAGAATCACAATGAGAAATGATGTACATCTATGATTCACCTGCAAGTGGATATATCATGAGTAAACTTTCATTGCTGGAAATCAGTGTCATCTAAAACCATCAAATACCTTGTGGACCTAGTGACTATTATTCTTATTGCCACCCACATGGCTGGAAGTCAGTATCATCTAAAGCCCTTTAATTCCTTGTGGACCTAGTGACTATTATTCATGTTGCCACCCTCATGGCTGGAAGTCAGTGTCATCTAAAACCATCAAATACCTTGTGGACCTAGTGACTATTATTCTTATTGCTACCCTCATGGCTGGAAGTCAGTATCATCTAAAGCCCTTTAATTCCTTGCGGACCTAGTGACTATTATTCTTATTGCCACCCACATGGCTGGAAGTCAGTATCATCTAAAGCCCTTTAATTCCTTGCGGACCTAGTGACTATTATTCTTATTGCTACCCTCATGGCTGGAAGTCAGTGTCATCTAAAGCCCTTTAATTCCTTGCGGACCTAGTGACTATTATTCTTATTGCCACCCACATGGCTGGAAGTCAGTATCATCTAAAGCCCTTTAATTCCTTGTGGACCTAGTGACTATTATTCATGTTGCCACCCTCATGGCTGGAAGTCAGTGTCATCTAAAACCATCAAATACCTTGTGGACCTAGTGACTATTATTCTTATTGCTACCCTCATGGCTGGAAGTCAGTATCATCTAAAGCCCTTTAATTCCTTGCAGACCTAGTGACTATTATTCTTATTGCCACCCTCATGGCTGGAAGTCAGTGTCATCTAAAGCCCTTTAATTCCTTGTGGACCTAGTGACTATTATTCATGTTGCCACCCTCATGGCTGGAAGTCAGTGTCATCTAAAACCATCAAATACCTTGTGGACCTAGTGACTATTATTCATGTTGCCACCCTCATGGCTGGAAATCAGTGTCATCTAAAGCTCTTTAATTCCTTGCGGACCTAGTGACTATTATTCGTATTGCTACCCTCATGGCTGGAAGTCAGTGTCATCTAAAACCATCAAATACCTTGCGGACCTAGTGACTATTATTCTTATTGCCACCCTCATGGCTGGAAGTCAGTGTCATCTAAAGCCCTTTAATTCCTTGTGGATCTAGTGACTATTATTCATATTGCCACCCTCATGGCTGGAAGTCAGTGTCATCTAAAGCCCTTTAATTCCTTGTGGACCTAGTGACTATTATTCTTATTGCCACCCACATGGTTGGAAGTCAGTATCATCTAAAGCCCTTTAATTCCTTGCGGACCTAGTGACTATTATTCGTATTGCTACCCTCATGGCTGGAAGTCAGTGTCATCTAAAACCATCAAATACCTTGTGGACCTAGTGACTATTATTCTTATTGCCACCCACATGGCTGGAAGTCAGTATCATCTAAAGCCCTTTAATTCCTTGCGGACCTAGTGACTATTATTCGTATTGCTACCCTCATGGCTGGAAGTCAGTGTCATCTAAAACCATCAAATACCTTGCGGACCTAGTGACTATTATTCTTATTGCCACCCTCATGGCTGGAAGTCAGTGTCATCTAAAGCCCTTTAATTCCTTGTGGATCTAGTGACTATTATTCATATTGCCACCCTCATGGCTGGAAGTCAGTGTCATCTAAAGCCCTTTAATTCCTTGTGGACCTAGTGACTATTATTCTTATTGCCACCCACATGGCTGGAAGTCAGTGTCATATATAGCCACCCTCATGGCTGGAAGTCAGTGTCATCTAAAGCCATCACCTTCCTCTAGACCTAGTGGCTATTATTGCCACCCTCATGGCTGGCAGTCAGTGCCAGCTAAAGCCATCACCTTCCTCTAGACCTAGTGGCTATTATTGCCACCCTCATGGCTGGAAGTCAGTGTCATCTTAAGCCATCACCTTCCTCTAGACCTAGTGGCTATTATTGCCACCATCATGGCTGGCAGTCAGTCAGCTAAAGCCATCACCTTCCTCTAGACCTAGTGGCTATTATTGCCACCCTCATGGCTGGAAGTCAGTGTCATCTAAAGCCATCACCTTCCTCTAGACCTAGTGGCTATTATTGTCACCATCATGGCTGGCAGTCAGTGCCAGCTAAAGCCATCACCTTCCTCTAGACCTAGTGGCTATTATTGCCACCCTCATGGCTGGAAGTCAGTGTCATCTAAAGCCATCACCTTCCTTGTGGACCTAGTGGCTATTATTGCCACCCTCATGGCTTGAAGTCAGTGTCATCTAAAGCCATCACCTTCCTTGTGGACCTAGTGGCTATTATTGCCACCCTCATGGCTGGCAGTCAGCTAAAGCCGTCATCTTTCTTGTCGACGTAGGGACTATTTTTGCCACCCTCATGGCTGGCAGTCAATGCCGTCAGCTAAACCCACCATCATTTTTGAGTTTCTTCAAATGTATGAACTCAATGTATTTCCGTCATTATGGAAATGATTGATGTGTGACTTGAACCAACAGTGTTAGTAGTTGCATCAACTAATGCTATCATTGCTCAACATTCCAACTGCATGGTCATGGATTTTTGCTCATCAATATGAGAATCCGGGCAGGCAATGTTATTTAAGAGTATCTTCTTCATTGTGAATATTGCCATCATTCATCAGCATGACATAGTGTCAGTGTCATCAAGTGTACAGTCATCAGTATCCTTGCACATATTTAATCTTGTCTTCATCATTATGAGTAGGATTCAGTCATTGTCTTGCAGAAGACTGGACTGCAAGTTATTGTACTTGCATTAGAGTGTAGTGATATTACTGTGATACATGTAATTGTTAACATTAGTCCTGAAAAACCATACATGTATATTTGTTACATTCAAAATACTGCATTTTTACGTACATACTGGTGTCAGCCGAATTGTTGTGTTTTACCTAGATAGTGACAATCTTTAACATCATTTCAAATACATGTAGCTATCAGTCAGCATCAACAACAGATTGGTTGCCCCTTCCTCATTTTGCTGATGACAATAACCAAGCCACCATCAGTTTTCGGGTTGTTGGTTAGTATCTGGTAAAACAAAAATAACTTCTACTTGTCAAAACATGTTAAGTATTGTATTTTTATTGAGATGACTTCTGATATGCTAAGTTGGAGGTGCCTCTGACAGCAGTTGCCCAAACCTGTTATACTATCTGCAAATGTTTGATGTTTCGAAACCTGAAAGATTTATAATTGGAACATAACAAGTTCTGCAGTATCACATACAGTTCCATATTTCTTCTTAACCAAGCAACCATAAAAAAATGTATTAATCTCTTATCTTTTTTTCCTTTCATTTTTATTTTGGGTTTTCCCTTTTATTAGGTCAACAGATTCTCCTTGCTGGTGCCTGTACAGTTCTTGAAGGGTCTTCGCGCAATTCGTGTCTAAAGATAAACTACTTGGGTGAGTAAATCAGTAAAGAAATTCAACCTTTTTTAGATTGAAATGAAGCCAAGAAGTGATAGTTGCCATTTTTCAGGATACTGGTCTTGTTCATGAGTTGCATACTGGAAATGATTTCTAACATTCAACAGTCTATTGCAAACTCCACTAATATTCAATCTTGAGAAATTGCATTATATTATGTAAGTACAGTATTACATTTTCCATTAATGTTAAAACCTCTTTGCCAAAAACTCCATACAATGAATTGATGTAAAATTGTTTTTCCTTTCATAACCTTGCTCCATAGTAACTCATCAGTGGAAGTTTTGCAAAAGAATATTATTCTGCAATCATGTCAAAATGGAGACATGTCATTATTGAAATGTCCAAATTGTATTTTATTTTTCTTATACAGTTGTACATGCAGATACCAACTTTGGAGCCAGTTGACTGCCTAGCTTCTCATCAACAGCTGAAGATTGGACTCTTCCTTCTTGATTATGTCTCTGCATTATTCATTCTTCTCATAAAATGACCTCCTTGGAATTGTTAACACAACTGGAAAATGTCTGGAGTTACTGTTACTGAAGATATGAACTTTTGGAAAATAGGCCTAATACATGATAATTGTCATAAACCTCCTTGGGTGCTTTTCTCTGAAAATTGTATGTAACTATGTATAGAAACATTTAGAAGATGGTTATGACTATAAATTGTTTTATAATTTATTGATGGCCATAAATACAAAATTCATTGACATAAACATTGCTGATATAATGGTTGTTAAGAAAAACACCTTATAAAAATATTGAAGAGATGCAAATCATAAATTTTAAATGTTGAAGAGATAAATTATTAACTTCTTTAAAATGGCAAAATTTTCTCCACATATTTACAACAGAGCATATGATCCCTGATATCAGTTAAAATTTGCAGAGCTGAGCTTTTTTTTTCCCAGTACTCCTTATCTTTATTATATCAACCAACAAACCTAGCAATTGTGGAAAACACTTTACAGCACCCACTGACTTACCGACCCCCAATTTGTGACTTTTCAAATCTGAAGAATTAACATGTTGGTAAAATGTAATTGTAAAATATCAGTGCACGGCCACATAAAGTGTCCATATGTTTGTTATAAGCTTATACCGGTACATATATTTCAGTGTATACTGTTTTACATAAGTATATTATTTGTTACATGTACACTTAAGCTCTTATGCCTTACATGCATGCTCCATACAAAAGTGCACAATACAGTTAAAGACAAAAATGACATTATCATCACATGGACTTGTCAATGTCAAGTAATATGCAACAAGTTTTGGCTTTACAAAGAGATTCTTTGTATTTAGTGACCTTAAAAATTATTTTCATAATATGCTCTGTGACAACAATTCAAAATTGAACTAAAAAATATTTTGATCTAATCATGATATAACCACAAGGGCAACTGACTAAATTTTAAGATAATTGACTATTAGGGACACCACCAACGTAAGGCTGGATGAATGGCTCAGTTGGTGAAGCGCCTGTACGGTGTTCAAGAGGTAGATGATTCGAATCCCGCTTCAATCATTTTTTCTTTGTTAATTTTTCAATGACTGAAACATTATCAGTATCATTTCTCATTTCTCTTGCTTATACAAAATGAGATATGTCAAGCTAACCTTTAAAACATTTCAAAGTTACTCCACATTTCTTGTTCTTTGAAAACTTTTAACAATAAAGGGCACACCATCCTGTAGAAACTTGCATGTATTTTTTGTAGAACATATGCTGCATGTGATTGTGTGCTATTTACAATAAGTTTTCAGTATTCACAAACAAGTATATGTGTGTGTTAATAAAGCATTCAAAATAGAAAGACTGTGTGACATTTCTCCTTTGTATTAGTGTTCAATTTGTTTTAAAACATGATCACCCAAAACATTTAAATTGCAATACAATTTTCCAAGCTGCGGCTACACAATGCAGACATTTTTAGGGCATCTAAGTACAAACATGGAGGAAGGAAAATGAATTATCTTGTTCTAGTGGGTACAATACTGGATACTGAACTTAATTGAATTATCAAGTCGTGTTGCACACAGGGATATGGTGTACACGTGGGAGCAGGGACCATAGTGACAATGCACAATGTACGTTAATAGTGGCGTTGATCCGTATAATACTTTACACACAGGGTTGAACGAACTTTGTGTATACATACGCGCCGCATGGTATAGTGGCCGCAATAGCGTTCCGCACTAATGACGTCACACCATGCATGCACGTGCACCCATACAGCTCAGCTCACCACACGTTTGCATGACCGGTTGCAATATGTTTGTCTGAGGTTCGGTGCTATTTTTAGCGCAAGTGCGCAGTGCTATTCGGAATTCATACATTGATGGTGGACCCGCATGGTTTATTGATGAGTGCTGGCTGTGTGTGGCATATTTTATGTATTTGGAGCGATTGTTGGCACGAAGCAGTTAATTTCGGGGGTGTCCAAATAATGTTAAGCCTATCGCAGGATAGGTATGTGGCCAAGCTCACTAAAATTACATAGAAACATAAATAAACCACCGAACTACCTTTATTCTGCCATTTCAAAGACAAATCGTAATTGTATCTCTCATGGTTGATTTTTGAGCCTTTTTAAAGAAAAAGCTGGTTTTCCACTGTAACTTCCGGTCTGATGACGTCATCAATCTAAATTTTGACACATTGTTGTCTGGTTTAAGGTCATCGTAAATGCATTGTATGAAGCAATTACAAGTAAAGTTTGCCACAGACATCGACTGAAAATGCATTTTCGATATTTTTCAGCTTGCCGCTAGAGGGCGCTCGACATTTGTTGACGCGTCATCGGTAAAATTTGGAAAAGCCCCATTAATACTCCCCGAGACTGACATCGTTCAAACCAAATTAATATCTAATTTCTCCAATTTCAAATTATAGACACTTCCGGTTAATTTTGGCTGTTTTCGACCGGAAATAATTAGGGGCACTTGACTTTACACACACGAGAAAAAATTAAGATCTAAGGTTACTTAATTGACACATTTTCATAAACAATAAGGCAACGGAAAGTACGTTTGACTTGATATCGATTTTTGAAGATTTAAACCTATTCAAAATCGATTGCTTGTAAAACGAAACCCGATGACGTCACGATGACCTCACTCTTTAAGGTTATACTCTGTCGTAGGATCTATGACTCGGCAAAGTTTGGTCAAAATCAGAGATTGTTTAATGACCAAAAGGCATACGGAAAAATCTAATTCAACATTTATTCTTTGAAAACGTGTACAAAGTGAATGGAACAAAATAAATATATTCAAAAATCTATAAAAAAAAATCAGGTGATGACGTCATCATGATGTCATTGTTCTAGGATCATCCATGCATAAGGGTCTTTAATTGGTATATATAAATTTGATGATGATCCGAACTTGCAAAAGCACTAAAGTCGTGCTAAGAAGAAGATGTGTACAAATTGAATGGGCTATTGGACAAGAAGAAGAGGAAGAGGAAAAAGAAAAAATGAAATATTCATAACCATAGCTCTTACCACTTTTAAATGAGGAGCTGCTTCCTGTTTGACAGGAAGTAGAGGTCACGTGGTCAAGTTATGTGTCACAATGAAAGACCTTGCCTAACATTGACTTTTGGTGAAAGAATCATGATCATAGCTCTTACCACTTTTAAATGATGAGCTACTTCCTGTTTGACCGGAAGTAGAGGTCATAGAGGTCAAGTAAAATGTAAAAAAGAAAGACCTTGCCTAACATTGACTTTTGGTGAAAGAATCATGATCATAGCTCTTACCACTTTTAAATGAGGAGCTACTTCCGGTTTGACCGGAAGTAGAGGTCACAGAGGTCAAGTATTGTGTCACAATGAAAGACCTTGCCTAACATTGACTTTTGGTGAAAGAATCATGATCATAGCTTTTACCACTTTTAAATTAGGAGCTACTTCCTGTTTGACCGGAAGTAGAGGTCACATAGGTCAAGTAACTTGTCAAAAAGAAAGACCTTGCCTAACATTGACCTTTGGTGAAAGAATTAAGTTCATATCTCAAACCATTGATTTTTTGTTGATTTTTTAAGATTTTGATTATTAAATTTAAATTGCTTGTAATTTGACACCTGATGACGTCATCATGACGTCATTGTTCTAGGATCATTCCTGCATATGGGTCCTTCATTGGTATAAGTTTGATGATGATCCGAACTTGCAAAAGCACTAAAGTCGCGCTAAGAAGAAAACGTGTACAAATTGAATGGGCTATCGGAGAAGAAGAAGAAGAAGAGGAAGAGGAAAAAGAAAAAAAAAAATCAGAACAAAAAGAATAACTTTTTCGCACTCGAAAGTGCGAAAAAGTCAAAAAAAAAAATCAGAACAAAAACAATACCTTTTCCATTGAACATGGAAAAGCCAAAAAAAAATCAGAACAAAAACAATACCTTTTCCATTGAACATGGAAAAGCCAAAAAAACAAATAAGAAAAAACAAATAAGAAAAACAAAAGCTGTTCCGCTGCATGCGAAACAGCTAACAAAAAAAAAAAAGGTAAAAAAAAAAAAAAAATAAGAAAAAAAAAAGCTGTCTCGCTGCATGCGAAACAGCTAAATATTATGAGTTCAACTAGGCATGCTTAAAATACTGGTAGCTGCACTGTTCATTGTGTATAGCAATTCTTCAGTGTACATTTTACAGCCGTGTATGCCTGTGTAGTTTTTTGTGCGGTGCCAGAGCGTACACGCTTGTAGTCTCTTTGTTTGATTCAATACTATTTAATTCGTTCTTTTTAAATTAAGACCAAAACCATATTGAGCCGTAAACAGTCATTAATTCTAATTGCAGGTAGCGTTTAGCTTTGGGCGTTTTTTTTATATTGCCAATAGTTTAGGATGGTCCAATAAGAATAGGTGGCACGTTTTGTATAGGATATTCTTAGCATTGGCGTCACGTATATATCACTTATATCTAGATCTGAATTGTTTGCTTATGTCTCAAGCGTTTAAAGGTACACGCCGGCCTCGTTGGACGATTTTGGGCGCTTTTTGGCGCCAATGCATTCCTTTATCATGAATGGAAAGGTCTTTAAAAAGTAGAATATAACATTCCACACAAATAAACGGTAAAATTTAGCCACATCCTTCTAACACTTGTTACGGCTGGAAATGCGTATACGCTATCCTTTGACCTTATTTTTGATTTCCGTTAATTAACCCTAATTAAACGACATATTTCTGACTTTTTTTTCTCGAAAACCTACATCAAGCGTTCTAGAAATATTGTGTTATGCTCTGCACTCTTCATTTTTTGGACTTTGAAGCCGGTGTGTACCTTTAAGTAATCCTTAGGGATGTTAATTTATACCACGACTGGTTGAAAATGTTCAGGCCCCATTGTTTGTAATGCTCTTTTTTCAATAGTATTGTTTCGCCGGAAAGATACTGTGCAGATTTAGCTTGCCAAGTGAGTATGCAGTGCTCATCTAGTTCAATCATGCCTAATTTGCATAATCTGGGATTATTGATCTATGCAATTAAATATATGTCTATGAATATCGATACAAGATATTGGTTTATACGTGTATGCCCAGATAGCATGCTGACATTGGGTCAACGTTGGCATTTGGTCGGATACGTCGGCGTTGGCATTTGGTCGGTAAATGATGTTGGGCCAACACTGGCTCAAAGTCGGCAAGGGTTTCGTTGGCATTACGTTTGCAAATGATGTTGGGCCTATGTTGGCTCATGGTCGGTCAACTGATGTTGGCATGTTGTTGGCAATATACGTTGGACCAATGTTGGCTAATGGTAGGCAGACAACACGCTGGCATCTTGTCGGTATCCTATGTTGTGCCAATGTTGGCATGAAGTAGGTTGCCAACATTGGCCCGATGTTGGCAACCGACGTTGGATCAACGTTGGGTGAATGTCGGCATTTGGTTGGCCATACAACAGGTTGCCAACATTGGCAAGATGTTGCATGGTGACCGACATTGGACCAACGTTGGGTGAATGTCGGCATTCATTACTTTGGTTGGCCATACGACGGGCTGGCAACATTGGCAAGATGTTGGTGACCGACATTGGATCAACGTTGGGTGAATGTCGGCAGTCGTTACTTTGGTTGGCCATACGACGGGCTGCCAACATTGGCAAGATGTTGGTGACTGACATTGGATCAACGTTGGGTGAATGTCGGCATTCATTACTTTGGTTGGCCATACGACGGGCTGCCAACATAGCAAGATGTTGGCGACCGACATTGGATCAACGTTGGGTGAATGTTCGCATTCATTACTTTGGTTGGCCATACGACGGGCTGGCAACATTGCCATGATGTTGGCAACCGACATTGGATCAACGTTGGGTGAATGTCGGCATTCATTACTTTGGTTGGCCATACGACGGGCTGGCAACATTGGCACGATGTTGGTGACCGACATTGGATCAACGTTGGGTGAATGTCGGCAGTCGTTACTTTGGTTGGCCATACGACGGGCTGGCAACATTGGCAAGATGTTGGTGACCGACATTGGATCAACGTTGGGTGAATGTCGGCAGTCGTTACTTTGGTTGGCCATACGACGGGCTGCCAACATAGCAAGATGTTGGCGACCGACATTGGATCAACGTTGGGTGAATGTCGACATTCATTACTTTGGTTGGCCATACGACGGACTACCAACATTGGCAAGATGTTGGCGACCGACATTGGATCAACGTTGGGTGAATGTCAGCACTCATTACTTTGGTTGGCCATACGATAGACGGGCTGCAAACATTGGCAAGATGTTGGCAACCGACATTGGATCAACGTTGGGTGAATGTCAGCATTCATTACTTTGGTTGGCCATACGATCGACGGGCTGCCAACATTGGCAAGATGTTGCCAACCGACATTGGATCAACGTTGGGTGAATGTCAGCAGTCATTACTTTGGTTGGCCATACGACGGGCTGCCAACATTGGCACGATGTTGGTGACCGACATTGGATCAACGTTTGGTGAATGTCAGCATTCATTACTTTGGTTGGCCATACGATCGACGGGCTGCCAACATTGGCAAGATGTAGGCAACCGACATTGGATCAACGTTGGGTGAATGTCAGCATTCATTTCTTTGGTTGGCCATACGATCGACGGGCTGCCAACATTGGCAAGATGTTGGCAACCGACATTGGATCAACGTTGGGTGAATGTCAGCATTCATTAGTTTGGTTGGCCATACGATCGACGGGCTGCCAACATTAGCAAGATGTTGGCAACCGGCATTGGATCAACGTTGGGTGAATGTCAGCATTCATTACTTTGGTTGGCCATACGACGGACTACCAACATTAGCAAGATGTTGGCGACCGACATTGGATCAACTTTAGGTGAATGTCAGCATTCATTAGTTCGGTTGGCCATACGACGGACTGCCAACATTGGCACGATGTTGGTGACCGACATTGGATCAACGTTGGGTGAATGTCAGCATTCATTAGTTTGGTTGGCCATACGACGGACTGCCAACATTGGCACGATGTTGGTGGCCGACATTGGATCAACGTTGGGTGAATGTCAGCATTCATTACTTTTGTTGGCCATACGATCAACGGACTGCCAACATTGGCAAGATGTTGGCAACCGACATTGGATCAACGTTGGGTGAATGTCGGCAGTCATTACTTTGGTTGGCCATACGACGGGCTGCCAACATTGGCACGATGTTGGTGACCAACATTGGATCAACGTTGGGTGAATGTCAGCATTCATTACTTTGGTTGGCCATACGATCGACGGGCTGCCAACATTGGCAAGATGTTGCCAACCGACATTGGATCAACGTTGGGTGAATGTCAGCAGTCATTACTTTGGTTGGCCATTCGACGGGCTGCCAACATTGGCATGATGTTGGCAACCGACATTGGATCAACGTTGGGTGAATGTCAGCACTCATTACTTTGGTTGGCCATACGATAGACGGGCTGCAAACATTGGCAAGATGTTGGCAACCGACATTGGATCAAAGTTGGGTGAATGTCAGCATTCATTACTTTGGTTGGCCATACGATCGACGGGCTGCCAACATTGGCATGATGTTGCCAACCGACATTGGATCAACGTTGGGTGAATGTCGGCAGTCATTACTTTGGTTGGCCATACGACGGGCTGCCAACATTGGCACGATGTTGGTGACCAACATTGGATCAACGTTGGGTGAATGTCAGCATTCATTACTTTGGTTGGCCATACGATCGACGGGCTGCCAACATTGGCAAGATGTTGCCAACCGACATTGGATCAACGTTGGGTGAATGTCAGCAGTCATTACTTTGGTTGGCCATACGACGGGCTGCCAACATTGGCACGATGTTGGTGACCGACATTGGATCAACGTTTGGTGAATGTCAGCATTCATTACTTTGGTTGGCCATACGATCGACGGGCTGCCAACATTGGCAAGATGTTGGCAACCGACATTGGATCAACGTTGGGTGAATGTCAGCATTCATTACTTTGGTTGGCAATACGATCGACGGGCTGCCAACATTGGCATGATGTTGGCAACCGACATTGGATCAACGTTGGGTGAATGTCAGCATTCATTAGTTTGGTTGGCCATACGATCGACGGGCTGCCAACATTAGCAAGATGTTGGCAACCGACATTGGATCAACGTTGGGTGAATGTCAGCATTCATTACTTTGGTTGGCCATACGACGGGCTGCCAACATTGGCATGATGTTGGCAACCGACATTGGATCAACGTTGGGTGAATGTCAGCACTCATTACTTTGTTTGGCCATACGATAGACGGGCTGCAAACATTGGCAAGATGTTGGCAACCGACATTGGATCAACGTTGGGTGAATGTCAGCATTCATTACTTTGGTTGGCCATACGATCGACGGGCTGCCAACATTGGCATGATGTTGCCAACCGACATTGGATCAACGTTGGGTGAATGTCGGCAGTCATTACTTTGGTTGGCCATACGACGGGCTGCCAACATTGGCACGATGTTGGTGACCAACATTGGATCAACGTTGGGTGAATGTCAGCATTCATTACTTTGGTTGGCCATACGATCGACGGGCTGCCAACATTGGCAAGATGTTGCCAACCGACATTGGATCAACGTTGGGTGAATGTCAGCAGTCATTACTTTGGTTGGCCATACGACGGGCTGCCAACATTGGCACGATGTTGGTGACCGACATTGGATCAACGTTTGGTGAATGTCAGCATTCATTACTTTGGTTGGCCATACGATCGACGGGCTGCCAACATTGGCAAGATGTAGGCAACCGACATTGGATCAACGTTGGGTGAATGTCAGCATTCATTTCTTTGGTTGGCCATACGATCGACGGGCTGCCAACATTGGCAAGATGTTGGCAACCGACATTGGATCAACGTTGGTTGAATGTCAGCATTCATTACTTTGGTTGGCAATACGATCGACGGGCTGCCAACATTGGCATGATGTTGGCAACCGACATTGGATCAACGTTGGGTGAATGTCAGCATTCATTAGTTTGGTTGGCCATACGATCGACGGGCTGCCAACATTAGCAAGATGTTGGCAACCGACATTGGATCAACGTTGGGTGAATGTCAGCATTCATTAGTTCGGTTGGCCATACGACGGACTGCCAACATTGGCACGATGTTGGTGACCGACATTGGATCAACGTTGGGTGAATGTCAGCATTCATTAGTTTGGTTGGCCATACGACGGACTGCCAACATTGGCACGATGTTGGTGGCCGACATTGGATCAACGTTGGGTGAATGTCAGCATTCATTACTTTTGTTGGCCATACGATCAACGGACTGCCAACATTGGCAAGATGTTGGCAACCGACATTGGATCAACGTTGGGTGAATGTCGGCAGTCATTACTTTGGTTGGCCATACGACGGGCTGCCAACATTGGCACGATGTTGGTGACCAACATTGGATCAACGTTGGGTGAATGTCAGCATTCATTACTTTGGTTGGCCATACGATCGACGGGCTGCCAACATTGGCAAGATGTTGCCAACCGACATTGGATCAACGTTGGGTGAATGTCAGCAGTCATTACTTTGGTTGGCCATACGACGGGCTGCCAACATTGGCACGATGTTGGTGACCGACATTGGATCAACGTTTGGTGAATGTCAGCATTCATTACTTTGGTTGGCCATACGATCGACGGGCTGCCAACATTGGCAAGATGTTGGCAACCGACATTGGATCAACGTTGGGTGAATGTCAGCATTCATTTCTTTGGTTGGCCATACGATCGACGGGCTGCCAACATTGGCAAGATGTTGGCAACCGACATCGGATCAACGTTGGGTGAATGTCAGCATTCATTACTTTGGTTGGCAATACGATCGACGGGCTGCCAACATTGGCATGATGTTGGCAACCGACATTGGATCAACGTTGGGTGAATGTCAGCATTCATTACTTTGGTTGGCAATACGATCGACGGGCTGCCAACATTGGCATGATGTTGGCAACCGACATTGGATCAACGTTGGGTGAATGTCAGCATTCATTAGTTTGGTTGGCCATACGATCGACGGGCTGCCAACATTAACAAGATGTTGGCAACCGACATTGGATCAACGTTGGGTGAATGTCAGCATTCATTACTTTGGTTGGCCATACGACGGACTACCAACATTGGCAAGATGTTGGCGACCGACATTGGATCAACTTTAGGTGAATGTCAGCATTCATTAGTTCGGTTGGCCATACGACGGACTGGCAACATTGGCACGATGTTGATGACCGACATTGGATCAACGTTGGGTGAATGGCGGCATTCATTACTTTGGTTGGCCATACGACGGGCTGGCAACATTGGCAAGATGTTGGTGACCGACATTGGATCAACGTTGGGTGAATGTCAGCATTCATTACTTTGGTTGGCCATACGACGGGCTGCCAACATTGGCACGATGTTGGTGACCGACATTGGATCAACGTTGGGTGAATGTCGGCAGTCTATACTTTGTTTGGCCATACGATCGACGGGCTGCCAACATTGGCACGATGTTGGTGACCGACATTGGATCAACGTTGGGTGAATGTCGGCATTCATTACTTTGGTTGGCCATACGACAAGCTGCCAACATTGGCAAGATGTTGGCGACCGACATTGGATCAACGTTGGGTGAATGTCGGCATTCATTACTTTGGTTGGCCATACGACGGGCTGCTAACATTGGCACGATGTTGGTGACCGACATTGGATCAACTTTAGGTGAATGTCGGCAATCGTTACAATTGGTTGGCCATACGATTGGCTGCCAACATTGGCACGATGTTGATGACCGACATTGGATCAACGTTGGGTGAATGTCAGCATTCATTACTTTGGTTGGCCATACGACGGGCTGCCAACATTGGCACGATGTTGGTGACCGACATTGGATCAACGTTGGGTGAATGTCGGCAGTCTATACTTTGTTTGGCCATACGATCGACGGGCTGCCAACATTGGCAAGATGTTGGCAACCGTCATTGGATCAATTTTGGGTGAATGTCGGCATTCATTACTTTGGTTGTCCATACGACAGGCTGCCAACATTAGCAAGGTGTTGGCAACCGACATTGGATCAACGTTGGGTGAATGTTGGCATTCATTACTTTGGTTGGCCATACGACAGGCTGCCAACATTAGCAAGATGTTGGCAACCGACATTGGATCAACGTTGGGTGAATGTCGGCATTTATTACTTTGGTTGGCCATACGACGGGCTGCCAACATTAGCAAGATGTTGATGACCGACATTGGATCAACGTTGGGTGAATGTCGGCAGTCTTCACTTTGGTTGGCCATACGACGGACTGCCAACATTAGCAAGATGTTGGTGACCGACATTGGATCAATGTTGGGTGAATGTCGGCAGTCTTTACTTTGGTTGTTTATAATGCTCTTTTTTCAAATACTTGGTATTATTCATTCTTATTGATGATATTTATTTTCGCCGATGAGATGTACTGTGCAGATTAGGCATGCTTCAACTAGATGAGCACTGCATACTCATTTGGCAAGCTAAAATAATTTGCATAATCTGGAATCATTGATCCATAAAGTTAAATATATGTCAATGAATATCAATACAAGATATTGGTTTATACGTCTCTGTATCTGCGTGTGATGATCCGTAGTCCGAGTACTGGTGTCGTTTTATAAAATCGTGACGAAAAGATTTTTTGTCTTCCAAAAAAAACAACGCGCGCATGCTCACAATTGCGTGCAGGTGCGCTGTTGACTTGAAGACCGGTTCTCCAAAGTCTCCAATTTCGGTAGCAGTTTCGGTAACATGTTGCCCAGCTATAGGGCAACACACCTGGGCAACACGACTTTAGGCCCTGTGTACATAGCAACATTTTGTCCAAAATGTTACTGAGATGTTGCTGCGACATGTGACCCAACTCGTTTTGTTGTGACAAATTTTTCAGCAACGTATCTTGGCAACCTGTCACCGACATTGTTACCAAAAATGTTGACAGTGTACACTCTGCCAGAGTTTGAGTACTCGTACTCGAGTACAACTCGCCGTACAGACAAATACTCGGCCCGTACTCGATAAAAAGTACTCGAAAATAAATGTACTTGGCCCTTACTCGATTCAATGTACTCGAATTTTGGGAGTACTTGACCATTTAGTGCAAATTTCATTTTGTTCCAATTTCACGATTGATGTTGCTGATTTCCGATAAATTATACAATAGGAGTATAATGAAGATCATCCAGAGTTTAGTATCAAATATAGTAAGCAGCACAGTGTCATTTACAAGGTTTGAAAAACATTAATTTCTGAGAAGAGTGGCACATGATCAACATCCAATTATAAAAAAAAACATGCAATTTTCTGCACTGTGCGTTGGTACTGTACTAGGACGCGGACTCGGCCCTGTACTCGACCTTGAATATACTCAGACTCGATACTTAGGACTTGGACTCGACAGCAATGTACTCTGACTCGGCTCTGTACTCGACCTTGAATGTACTCAGACTCGATACTTAGGACTTGGACTCGACAGCAATGTACTCTGACTCGGCTCTGTACTCGACCTTGAATGTACTCAGACTCGATACTTAGGACTTGGACTCGACAGCAATGTACTCTGACTCGGCTCTTTACTCGACCTTGAATGTACTCAGACTCGATACTTAGGACTTGGACTCGACAGCAATGTACTCGGACTCGGCCCTGTACTCGACCTTGAATGTACTCAGACTCGATACTTAGGACTTGGACTCGACAGCAATGTACTCTGACTCGGCCCAGTACTCGGACCTTGAAGTACTCGGAGTACTCTGTACTCGGATCTGAGGACTCTACTCAGCACTGCACTCTACTTTATAAGCAATTTGAATTTCTCTTGTTAAATAACCCGGGGCCGATTTCATAAAACTTACGACGCGTCGCAGAATTAAGACGCATCCATACTCTATGGGCCTTTTTCCAAACCTCGGCTCCGGCTCAGGCTCCAGCTCCATTTCTTGAGTCAATTTTAAAATAACGGGTATCAAAATAGAGACTTTTGGCTGTGGTTCGGAAGTAGACTCTCTGGTTTGAAAGGAAAAACGGAGCTTCAGCTTCAATGAAACCCACAACCTATATTTTCAGGATATGAATGACGGAGCCGGAGCCGGAGCCGAGGTTTGGAAAAGGGCCATGGACTCACCGAATAGATGCGACGCGTCGCAGCTAGGACGCGTCGCAAATCGAGTTGCGACGCGTCGCAGAGCTTTATGAAATCGGCCCCAGCTGCCCTGCATGACAACTGGCATAGAATGAATGAATGTTAAAATCCTCTACCTAAAAAAGTGCCCCTATACAGAAGTGACACGACTCAAGAACATAATGATGTATGCTATAGTATCTGGAGATTTAATATTTATACTTTTTACACGGAAACCATTATTAATTGTGACCTTTCCCCTCTGATAGGCTACACCTTTTCTCCAAAACCCGAATATCACCTTAAATTTTCAATATGAATGAAATATGACAACTGATAAATCTGAATGAAATAAATGCTTTCTTCGAAAACTAAACGAAACCAGAACGAAACAAAAACATTCCAAATTCCATTTACTTTTGTGATAGCTTTATCTCGTACAGAAATCTTGCATCACTTTGTATAAGTCGGGTGGTGAAAACTTCTCTGAAGAAAGCACTTGCAAATGAAGCAACACATGCAAAATATCACAATAATTGCATAACACTAAATAATGCTCTCCTCTGCACCAATGGGAGACTTTTGGGAACCGGTCTTCAAGTCAACAGCGCACGCGCACGCAATTGTGAGCATGCGCACGTTGTTCCGCGGCTGCGCTGTTGTGCGTGCGCGTGCGCTGTTGACTTGAAGACCGGTTCTCAAAATTCTCCCATTGTCAGTGTACTTCAAAAATAAAACGGGTAGGCGAAACTTCCCTGCTTAGTCTAACAGAAAATATGCTTAGGCGTTTACAAGTTTGCTTTCAAATCAGTGGTGGACATCCACTGTGACATCATATAATGTTAATTAATATAAATAATGATGATTTTAAAACACTTTTTTCGTCGTTAAAATGTTAAACATTGAATAATATGAAGACCAATACAAAAACTGAAGTGGTTTAACTAGCACTTTGAAGATTAATCCATAAATGATCTTCAGCAAAATAATTTTTATTGTAAATATGCAAATTAGGCTTGCCCTTCACCGACGTGGATGAACTCTGTATACTCAGTGCTTGTGAGAGCACGTGAGAAAAAATCACATGCTTGCTCAGGTGTGATTCGAACCCACGACCTCCTGCTTAATAGTGCAGATGCCTTACCTGCTAGGCCACCGAGCTAGCTGGGGTCTGCAGGGTGAATCGAATCCAATATCGCGGCGGGTACCGTAAATCATGAATATTGATGATTTTGGTCGGGAAATAGATAATATGCAAATTAGGCTTGCCCTTCACCGACGTGGATGAGCACTGTATACTCAGTGCTTGTGAGAGCACTTGAGAAAAAATCACACTTTTTATAGTTAATACATACTTGCGCATAGTAGCTTTTAAACGATTGATATCTAAAAGTATTACTGTTCTTTTTTCTGAGTATGCAAAATATCATAATTCGTTACTTGAAATATTACAGGGCTATTGATGTTGAAATTATAATAATTTTATAAAAATACTAGGATTTTCAATATATATCGTTCAATCTTTGCAACCATGCTGAATTAAATGTTTCATTCAGTTAAAAAATAGGAACTAAATTATGTATGGCGAAAAATAAGACTGTAAAAAAAATGGAATCGTCACATGAATGTCTTAAGTGTTACTGTATGCAGTTTTAGACTTGCATTTTGTCTTTCGATGCACCGTTTTTCTTCTCAGATAGCAGCTTCATGTTCTTCTTAGCCTTGAGACGGAGTTCCTTGCCAATTTCATTTGCTTCCCTTTGCCGTCTGCTCTGCTCCGCCAATAGTTGCTTTTTGCTCTTCTCATTGGGCTGAAAATGGGACATGGTACATTGTTGGATTAGTTAAAGCAGCTTTGGTTCCATGGGTTATCAAATTAAAGTAATTTTTATGAAGCACAGCATGTTGCGAACGGGACAGAATTACACATTACAGAATTAAACATTCAGCTACGTGGCTATAATTATGTTCCTTGTAAGTTGGGACCAGTGCCACTGCCACCAAAATAAATGTAAGCTGCATTACATATCTTAAAGGTAGTATCATACTTTGGTTTTTGTCAAAGAAATACAGATTCATGGGCAAAAATATCACGGAAGATACAGTAACAGTCATCTGTGAAAATTTCAGTCCCGTACGGTGCCCACTTTTTGAGAAAAAAAGTGAAAAACGGCCCTCGTATTTCTTAAGTCTTTTCTCTTTTATTGTTGATCTTTTAAAAGATCAAAAAGATTTTCGGTCGTTGTTTTACTCTTTTCTGGATAAATACAGCATTTCAGGCGGAAACATTTTAACAGTATTTTTCTACCATCACCATCTTCAAATCCTGTAAGTTATAGGTAAATCTGTGAACATTTCTGTTGTGGCTTCTTACCAAAGTATGATACTACCTTTAAAATAAAAACCTGACACTTTTTGGCATGAAACACACAAATAAGTATACACACAATATGTGTCTTTGGGCAATGAACAGTATAAGCCTTCCCATTGTCAATGCGACGCCACGCATTTTCACACGATACTAAAAAACAACCCCGCAAGACCAAATACGAGTTTTTATCATGCTTGAGAAATTTATCAAGGATTCACCAGGGATGTTGATCACTCTCTATGGGTGTCGTTTCACACGATGAAAAATTAGTGAGATTCCTC
Source organism: Astropecten irregularis (assembly GCA_963971285.1). NCBI lineage: Eukaryota > Metazoa > Echinodermata > Asteroidea > Paxillosida > Astropectinidae > Astropecten > Astropecten irregularis. The sequence goes on along the minus strand of OZ020261.1, from coordinate 4,378,265 downwards.
AAGCATGACAAAAAAAACATTCGCAAGGCTTGCGAGGGGTTTTTTGTGTGTGTGAAAAAGCCTAAAGTATAAGAACATGAGACAATTTTTTAACAAAGTTTCAGTCCTAACATCGTTTGCATTAAGTTTGATTTTCCGAGTAAACAAAATGTAAAATATGTATTTGTAAAGTTAAATTGGTACTATCATACTTTGGTAATGTATACCAAAACAGAAATCTTCACAGATTTACCTATAACTTACAGGGTATAAAGATGGTAATGGTAGAAACATACCGTTAAAATGTTGCTGCCTGAAATGCTGTGTTTATCCAGAAAAAGAGTAAAACCAATGACCAAAAACAAATGTTGATCTTTTAAAAATAGGAAATAACGGTGAAAAGATTTAAGCAATACCGTGGCCGAGTTTTCACAGATGACTTTCTAAATAGTTTTGCTCATGAATCTGCATTTCTTTGACAAAAAAGTATGATATTACATTAAGGTCAGTAAAAAGTGACGTCCATGCCATCATTTATTTTCATTTCATATCCTACCTTATTAACGACATATGCAGGTGCCGCCTGTTTAGCTGACTGTCCTTTGGTAACCTATACAAAAGCAACAGATAGTGAATTACATTATAGAGCAAGGACCATCAACGAAATACATGCACACAGTACATTTATTTCACAAATTTCTAATCCGAGCCCAAACCCTAAAACGTTTTTGAAGCTCCACGGGTTTGGGTTTGAAAAGGGGGATTGGCCCAGATGTACAATGCGTATATGTATGTATGTATTATTAAGTCGCCTTTTTATACCTCCATACGAAAGCCCAATCGTGCCACTGAAAAAAATTAATCAGTCTGAAACTTATTCGTTATTTCGAATTACTAATTCGTTATTTCAGATTACTAATTCGTTATTTCGAATTACTACTTCGTTATTTCAGATTAATAATTCGTTATTTCGAGAAAAAAAAATGAAAAAAATCGAATTAGTAATTCGAAATAACGAATTGGTAATCCGAAATAACGATTTAGTAATCCGAAATAACGAATTGGTGGTCCGAAATAACGAATTGGTAATCCGAAATAACGAATTAGTTTCAGACAGATTTATTTTTTTCAGTGGCACGATTGGGCTTTCGTACCTCCATGTTTGTACTCAGGAAGTCATTTAAAATGTCTTCATTTCTTTAAAACAGAACAATTTAATGGTAAACGCTTAATTCGCATGCTGCACAACAGGTGCGCCTCCACTGGTTTGCAAAGACCGCGCCAAAATAGTGAATGGATTTTACATACAAAACATTGACTCGTCATTGCACGAAATATTATGCGTACATAAACCAATGCGTGTCTTTCTGAAAGTTCGCTTGCCATGTTTTGACTTTGCCGGGAGATGTGTATGAAAGATCAAAACAAGTATATTGCATTTTTAATGACATTTTCTCGTTTTGGGAACATTCTTGGTAACCTAAGTTACCACTTTTTGCATTGTTCATGCATTTCAAGGAACCATCAGTGGTATATACTGGCTCATTCAAATAAAACATGTTTAAACTAGAGTCTTTTAAGAATGACCGATCAAGGAATAAGTCAAAGTCACTTAACAGGTAACTTTACGCTACAATAGCGTGAGTCACGTACTGTACAGGCTAAAGGCCCGGTCCCACTGGCGCGGGACACAAAACGTATGCATAAAGGACACAGCGGACGAGCACAATTTTGGGGTGGCTCATCCATTTTCATCAGCTCCAGAAATGGACAAAATTTGCGAGAAAATTTGCGAAAAAAGAACGGGAAAGAACGGACGTGGGTAGTATGTAGCGGAGATGTTACACAGATGTTCATCGGAAGCCTAGCGCTTTGTCCGTTTTGAATACTTTATATACGGGATGCATACGCTTTCATCCTTTCTATTTCCGTGCGATGTATATACGTTCCATGTACCTTATCTTTCCTCCCTCTTTCTGCAGTGGATGTGAGTTGCGAGGATGCCCAGAGGATGCGTAGAGGATACAGCGGGCGTTTAACGGATGATAAGGACATAGAACGTTTGTTGCTCGTATATGTCGCGGATTTACATCGTATACACGGCAAAAAGTTCATCCGTTCTAAAAGTTTTGTGCAGCTCAAAACTTTTTGAGCGGATGAAATCACAGTGAATCCGCTCAACGGATAGAGCGTATGAAACACGTATGCAATGAGTACACAACGGATGCATAGCGTTTTCCAACGGATGGCAAGATTTTTTACGTTTTACATCCTTTTTGCATCCGTAAGTGCAGTGGGACTGGGCCTTAAAGTAATTACGTAAAAACCTTTGAGGTATAGGAATAACTCTTCAGAATGAGTTGTTACGTTTAGTACTCTCATGTGGTTGTGGTGGAAGCACTGTGCATTGGTATACCTGTTCCTGCTTTGCTGGCTTTGGTTCCTTTGAGTACTTCCCCGATGACGAGGAATCTGCATATGCAGGGCGAGAATATTCGTTCCAGTAGACTCCTGAAGATGCTGATGATGTGTAACTTTGACGAGTAGGCCTACTCTGTCTATTCTGAAAATAAGAACATTATACAATGGGAGACTTTGGACAACCGGTATTCAACATTGTAGGTTATACATGCTGCGTACTTTGAAGAAATTTGGTTTCAACACTGATGAATTGGCAGTTGTTTATAAAGGATATGTTAGACCTTTGTTAGAGTACGGGGATGTTGTGTGGAATTCCACGATTACTAGTGCTCAGATTCAAACTTTAAAGAAGGTGCAAAAGAGAGCCTGTAAGATAATGTTGGGTAAAAATTACAACTCGTATAAAGATGCAATTAATGAGTGAAGAGTTAATACCCTCTCCAATCGTAGGCATATTCACTGTAGTAAATTTGCACAGAAGTTGTCTACTTGTAGTCAGACAAAAGACCTTATCCCCCCTCTAAGGGAAAATATTCATGGTAGGAATTTACGTAACACTAACTCCGTCTCATTATTACCTTGTAGGACCACTCGATTTAAAAAGAGCCCGATTCCATATTACATTGATATATTGAATAATTAACCTTTTTGCCTTTTATCCCTTGGATGTCCATAATTATTTTTATTTTAATTGTTTCCTTATGAAACTTGGATCTTGTTGTCCCCTTTTCCCGCCACACCCTATACTTTCCCTTCCCCATGTATCCGCCTCCCCCTACCCTACCCCTCCCCCCTCTTCCCTTGCAGTTCCCGCTCCTTCCATTTTTCCAAGTTATTGATGTATGTGCAATTTTGCTTCATCGTTTTTTTTGTGTTTTCTTTTATATTTTAAACATCAGTGCAATCTGGACCTTCTAGCTTATCTTTTTACTTTAAATCATTGTTGTATGTTGCTTGTGTGTGGTTAATGTTTATTTTTTTAATTATGTAACACTCTTGCAATTTGGCCTGAGGGCCACGATAAGTGTGCAATAAACCAAAAGAAAAAGAAGAACAGCGCTAAAGTCAGCCGGTAAAGTCAACGCTGGCGCACGCGCACCGGCACGCGTACGCATGCGCAAACAACGCGAGCATGCTCACAGGGTGCAGACCAGTAAATAGGCCCAAATCGGTCCGCGGAGCTCAATAATTTTCTGTATACCCTCAAAATATTTTCTCTTAAAGCTTCTGGTGAGCCCTACGTGGGAAGTCTTTGTAGACAAAATGGATGGAACCCGATCACCAGAGTTTGGACTTTCACCTTTGAGCCGTTTGGATGAAATCAGTTCCTAAATTCGCTCTATTTTTGCCCTGTGTGGAGGGGTACTGTTTTTGGTCTGGCACCGGTCAATTCGGCCGTTTTAGGGGTATTTTTCTTTGAATGTACTTTTCGGCAAAAAGTCATCGGTTAACCTATAGATAATTGAAAAGAAAATGGAAATTGAAGTTTCACCTTTATTTTGCCGATTGCCTCAGAAACTTCTGAGTATTTTTAAATTTTTTTTTTTAATTGGCCATTTTGCGTGGGAGCCTATGGGAATTTATTTAGTGGTCTGCACCCTACAAGTGCGTGCGCGTGCTCTGTTGACTTGAAGACCGGTTCTCCAAAGTCTCTCATTGCCAATGCTGTACAATTAACACACTGCAAGCCAACTTTACAGGCTGTGTATGTACAATGTAGACTCCATCTGTGTACATGTACACAATTGCAATAAATGCAATTAATATGCATGCACTTTGATCAATTCAGGCTGTGGTTTCAAGCTTCATAATTTGCTCAGTACATCCTTTTACAGATGAAACGTATCCAGCGCAGGATAAGCACAAATTAGGCTGAGCCATAGCCAAGATTTCTTAAAGAACCCCAGTGTCTTTGGCTTGGGAGTGGAGAGTAACAATATTATATCCATGTTGCGACACAATATGTCACACGCCTGTTCTGACGTCCGCCGTTTTTACCCAATCAGAGAAAAATAAGCATGCTTCACAACTACGATTAAAGGGAGCATCAAGATTTGCAAAGATGTGCGAGTGAAGGTATATAAACTTACGGCCGAAATAATCCCCCCCCCCCCGAATCCTTCACGGTTACACCATTTCAAAAATGCTACTATAAAATCGTTAGGACGAACGATCTTTTTAAAAGACACTAAATCTTTATTTCCTTGAAAACCAGGCATCTGATGAACCAAGATTTCCCGTGGTGACTGTTTGCACTGTTTACGAACTGTTGAGTCAATTTTCTGTATCAAACTCAATATTGTTTTGGGAGGCCTTGCAAATCTTGTACGCTGCCTTAATGGGCAATTTACTCGTCAACTCGCCCCCTAGCCGACTCGCCCCTTACCAACTCGCTTCGCCCCCTGGCTGACTCGCCCCCTGACCGACTCGCCCCCTGACCGACTCGCCCCCTTGCCAACTCGCCCCCTAATTTATTCAGAAATGAGATGCAAAATGTGAAGTTAATTATGCATCATAATTAATAACCAAATGCTTCTGACCCTTTTGTAGGGCCTACTATGTGTTTATGTCAAACATTTTATGATTAAGAACGGAAAAAGTCCACACACAAACTCCTGCATGAATCGATTGCAGTTCAAGCAATTTGATATTTCCTTCGCAGAACTAAAAACATCAAAACTTCAAAACGCAACTTAAAAACAAGAAAAACAAGTGAACAACAACACTTAAAACAAACCATAGAACAAAACATATCGTCATAATGAAAAAAGTCTACAAAAAATGTCAAAAAGTTAAAGCAAGACATTTTAAAACAAAACGATTACAAAATATGTTAAGAAAGAACATCGAATAATAAAACAAAAAAATTGTTATTTTATCTCAAAGAGTCACAAAAACTAAAAAACTTCATCATAAGGACAAAAACACAAAAGTCGGTCAGGGGGCGAGTCGGTCAGGGGGCGAGTCGGTCGGGGGCGAGTCGGTCAGGGGGCGAGTCGGTAAGGGGCGAGTCGGCTAGGGGGCGAGTTTACCTGTTTCCAATATATTGACGCGGCCTGGTCCACGAATCGCATTAACTGAAGATAAAGTATCAAACTAAGTATCAAACTTACACCCAGTGGTCTCATCATCGAAGAAGTCCATAATTGCACGTACAACTTCCATACGTATAGTTTTCATGATTTTAGCAAATCCCGTGCTTACCTGAATCACTTAGCATTGATGTATCAGTGAAACCTAATTTTAATCAGTGCCTAAAAGCTACACTGGGGCAGCTGGGAGTGAAAATCTGTATAGGGATTGTATTGCTTACTGGTGTGTGAACTTGGCTGGTCTTCGTTTGATACTGGTTGCGTCTCCTCGTCTCATTGTCTGTCCTTGTGTCGCTATTCCCTGTGCTCCTCGGCCTAGTAGTTTCTGTCTCTGTTCTACCATACCTCTACAATGATAGGTCATAAAATAACGACTTATCGACTAGTACATCACTTTGAAATCATGGGTGGAACTCATCTGGGTCGATTTCACGAAGCCTTTACGATCGATCATAACTCGAGTTACGAAGGATAACTCACTTATCTTACGTATAGGGTTTAACAAGTGTTCTATACGATTGATAGTAAGTTACGATGAGTTACGTTAGATTGACCCCTGGGGTCGATTTCACGAAGTCCTACGATTGATAGTAAGTTACGATGAGTTTGGTGAAATCTACCCCAGAAGTAACTTTCTTGTTACATTTTGTTTTATATCAATACAAGTTAACAGCTGTAAACTTTTGATCGGCAAAAATATGGAATATTATATCAAATGCTTGGAGTTTGGACGGTCTGAAGTTTCGATCCCAGCAGCATCTTTAAGAAGGACCCTGTAAGGATCGAAACGTCAGCGCCCCACTAAAGCATTCGTTTTCAAAAGAATCTGTTTGTCACACGGTCAGTGTTATCTTGTCTTTTGATGGTAGAGTTAGAAGCGAATTGCTGAATAGTCATTCCCATCTTGCCATACCATATTTCTGAAAAACATTGGAAAAAATACAGTTACCTGTCCGAACCCATAGTTAGGTCGCCTATACTCGAAGCCACCGTCGTAGTCACTGATGCCGTATGGATTACGGTAGTGACCAGAAAACACTGACAATGAAACAAAACAATATGCAAATTCACAATCTGATTATCAAAGGAAATTATGTTGAACTTTAACGATTCATTTCTTAAAAAAAAAAATAATAATGCTTTATAATGTGCATATTATGAATTTTAACTTGTAGAAATTTGAAATTAGATAGAATTGTATAAATTGTTCTTGATGTCATGTTATCACTTTTTGTTTCTTCTTCTTCTTAATGTTAAGCGCCCGGAACATCTTTGATGGATTTGGCGCTATATAAGATTATTATTATTATTAATAAAATAAAGCTTTTATGTTTTTAGGTCGTTGCGAAAAAGATGCCCATTTTCCCAAACGAAATGTGAAGATAATAGAAGAGAAATTTCTCCAAATACAGCCACTGGAAAAGACGTCCAGATATATAGCTTAGTCCAAATGACGGTAGAATGCGAAGTGGAAGGGAAAGTCAAGCCAGGTCAGAGGAAGACAGGATGGATATCAAGAATCGGACAGTGGGTGGAATGGCCATGGCAAAAGAGAATGCATGCATGAGAATGCAGATGGTTCTTTGAGGACTATGGCAACACAGTTATAGTAGTAGTAGGAGGAGGAGGAGGGCATACTGTATACTCACAGTCTCGCATCATGGATTGCATTATCATTTCCTCCCGTCTACGCCTCAGCATCTCTTCCCTCAGCAACTGTCAATTTGAAATAATCCCGTGTACGAATAAAACACACACAAATGAAACTCGTTAAAGGTAATATCATACTTTAGTAAGAAACCAAAACACAAATGTTTACAGATTTACGTATAACTTAAAGGGTGTGAAGATGGTGGTGGTAAAAACATACTGTTAAAATTGTTCCGCCTGAAATGGTGTATTTATCCAGAAATTAGTCAAACAACGACCGAAAATCTTTTTGATCTTTTAAAAGATCAAAAATAAAAGAGAAAAGACTTAAGAAATACTGTGCCTGTTTTTCACTGTTTTCTCAAAAAGTGGGCACCGTATGGGGCTGGAATTTTCACAGATGACTGTTACTGTATCTGTCTTGATATATTTGCCCATGAATCTGTATTTCTTTGATAAAAACCAAAGTATGATATTACCTTTAATACGAAAAGCTTATTCACTAAACTGTACATGGCTTTATACTTCTTAAGCCAAAATAACTCAATCCTGTCATTATAATAGGTAGCGATTATTGTATATATAGCACCGGTACTAAATATAGTAAGTTGTGTGCAAAAAAGCCTGTTATGCCTACCTCAAATAAGAAACAAAGCTCTGTAAAAATCAGACAAGTCGTCAACTAAAGTTCCAGACCTTTGTTCAAATCTGTAATATCCCTTTTTAATAATGCATATGGATGGAGGCCTCATTTTGAGCAAAATTAGGGTACGTCATTTTAGGATTCTTAGGAAAAACAAGCAGGACTCGATGCCTTAAGGCTTACTGAGGTAAGCTTCCAGTTAAAGGAAGTACAATTTACTGGAATAATTCAAATTGGAGAAATGCGACACTTCGTGGCATGGTATGATGGACACTGTATATGAAAATACGTTGATACGTTGTGCATCCTCAAATATGGCGTCGGTACAGCGCCATCACTTGCTACAAACCCGTTCAACAGATTGTAGAGTACGTTATTCACCGAAGGGTTTTATGTATACTGACCTAATGGCATACGCATCATAATACCCGGTTTGGGCAGAAATTAACATTCTTGTGATTGCATTTCTTTCGTAAAGGCCCATAGACCTTGAAACTGTCATCATAACAGTAAAGAACGCCTTTAGCTCTTTCGAAGTATAAGTATGGCGGACACAATAGGAGGGCGCAGTTTGGTTTGGGTAAACCTTTGTGTTTGACTCAAAATACCCACTTAAAACAGCGCCCTCCTATTGTGTCCGCCATACATCGAAAGGACTAATTGGCATTGGACCCAACTACGAATGATTTCACCTTTATAGAATCATTTGGATCTGACGTCAAGTCAAGTTATACATACCTGTTGTTGGATTATTATGAACAACTCCAAGAAATCTACGCGAATATAACCGTCAGTGTCGCTGTCACTGTCGCTGTCACTGTCCATGTATGTACGACGACGACCTGGATCTGAAAGGTTAATCAAATAAAATGATGATCGAACTAATAAAAAAACCCACATGCAGGTTGCAGCATTTGCTCGTATCTGAAATGATTCTTGGGATATTGTATACAAATATTGACTGCACGGGGTGTATTATATGGTTAAAGTTTTTAAAGGTTTACTGTAATCAAAACTCATGTGAAGTCAAATACATTGTATTGTTATTAAACTCAACCTGTTTATCATTGCTTGTGCTAAAATATATTGTTCATAGAAAATGGAGGTATTTTAGGCCCATGATTTAGCACCCCACTTTTCGCGACGAAAAACCTTGCTTATGTCACATGCAGAACGCCACGCAGTATACTGTGGTGCGAGCCTATATGTTCTATAGGTGACGCTATTATTGCGCGGATCTGTTCCAAGGGGACCTTATAATAAGGCCACATAAAAAGAATTACTTGTTTAGCGTCCCCGCCCGACCTCCGATATGAGCCCGACCTGTATTATTATTTTTGTTTTTATTTGTCTCAAAAAAAATTAATATTGGGGGAAACAATTATTTCTTGTATGTAAAAGCAGTGTGCGCTAATATCTACCGTAATTTTCGGACTAAACATCATGAAGGCCACCTGGGGTAGAAGCCGCAGCATGCGAAAAATGTACAAATTTAAGCGGAAGGGACATTCGTGTAAAGTGTGCTTGTCTGAGGAACAGTGTTCCTCTCATCCAGAGAACATCCAAAAACCAGAGTTGGGAATGCAGTGGAGTTATTAAAATTGAATTATTTCCAATTCAGGTCAAAATGGAAAGAGTATTAACAAGACTTTAACAAGTTACAAACCAGAATGAGTAATATTTGCGGAGACACCATGTATAAAACGACACATCTTCCAAAAAGAGTGTTATACATGGTGTCTCCGCAAATATTACTTATTCTAGTCTCTCCACCATGGGAAACTTCAAATTCAGTTACAAACCACTTCCTCACAGCAGCCAAAATAGATGGCAATTGACATGTGGTCATCTTAGAATTAAATGATATTAAACAAGTAACCCCTGTGTCTGTGTGAGTCATTGATACATTTTTGTTATTTTAATGCTTTTACTTAGGTTTCTCTAGTCTACTGAAATTTCCAATGAAAAGTGAACAAAGAAAAATTGACTGGAGCGGGATTCGAACCGGCGACCTCCTGAATACCGTACAGGCGCTCTACCAACTGAGCCATCCAGCCCTATGTTGGTGGTGACCCCAATA
>OZ020261.1:4343982-4368200 GCA_963971285.1 Astropecten irregularis | reverse complement strand
GACCATAATTACCATGTATCTTTTCTTCCACAGGCATGTTGCCATTCTATCCTTAAAATAAAAAATAAAAATAAAACCTCCCTCCCTACCTAGAAAATTTGGAAGAGGTGGACGCTAAACAATTCTTTTTTTTATGTGGCCTAATAATTCGGAATTTATTCCGCGCACACATCAGTCCAAGACACTCGTGGCGCACATTATTATCCCTGGTCATTGGACCATAATTTACATTCCTGAAACCATCTCAACTATTAGCGCACAGAGGCTAATCAAACCACAAAGCCATCACTACCCTCGCAGGTACCCATTTACACCTGGGTGAAGAGGAGCAATATGTGACAAAGCATCTTGCCCAAGGACGCAAGCAGCACTACCCCATGGTTGGTTTTGAACCCACAATCTGTAGATTGACCACAAGACTTTGAGTTCGACACGCCAGACCACTAGGTCACAGCACTCCCCTTTTTTTTGGGGGGGCATACATGTACTGATTTTGTAACTCCTTGTCCAAAATAAATTACATAAAAATATGAATTTATATTGTCATTAATTATGTATTAAGGGCAATAATTTAAAAGTATTTTTTTCACCCATTTCCCAAATTTGATAACAGTAAACCTTTAAAGGTAGTATCATACTTTGGTTTTTTGTCAAAGAAATACAGATTCGTGGGCAAAAAATATCAAGGAAGATACAGTAAAAGTAATCTGTGAAAATTTCAGTCCCATACGTTGCCCGCTTTTTCAGAAAACAGCGAAAAACGGCCACAGTATTTCTCTTTTATTTTTGATTTTTTAAAAGATCAAAAAGATTTTCGGTCGTTGTTTTACTAATTTCTGGATAAATATACCATTTCAGGCGGAAAAATTTTAACAGCATGTTTTTACCAGCACCATCGTCATACCCTGTAAGTTATACGTAAATCTGTGAACATTTCTGTTTTGGTCTCTTACCAAAGTATGATACAACCTTTAAGCAAAATATAATTTATTTTAATAGCCTAATGGTATAGTACATGATAGTATAATAGTGACTACTGTAGTGAATATACACTAGTATAGCTTTTGGGTATTTACAAAAGAGAACAATAATTTGAAGTTCATGAGTGTTTGGAATATGGATTCGGAGCAAATTTATCATGTGTTTATTTTACTTAAAATAATTACCTCGTTGTGGACGTTGAAGTGTTTGATAAGCCTCGCTTATTTCCTGGAATTTGGCCTTAGCCTCGGGATCCTTGTTCTTATCGGGGTGGTAAATCAGAGCCTTAGCGTGGTATGCTTGCTTGATCTCATCTGAAATCAAAATGAAATATTCCTGGATCAATGAGGGATTTTGCTCTGTTCAATATTGTTTTAGGCCTACACACACGCATTTTATGTTATGCGTGAACAGACTACAGTACAAAACGCGTAGGCGTCGTCACGGTATGAGAAATTAATGAACATTTCTGCAAAAAGCAACAAAAAAGTCAGGAATGTCGCTCCCTCGAGGCTTCGTCGGATGAACAGCAGCAGCAGCAGCCAGCAGCATGAATTACAGCAGCAACAACATCGCAGCAGTGGCAATAGCAACAGCAACAGCAACTTCCTTCAACAGCCGCAGCAGGAGCAGTAACGTGTAAGTAGCAACAGCAACAGAATGCAGCAACACGAATAACAACAAGATAATTTAAAGGTAATATCATACATTGGTTTTTGTCAAAGAAATACAGATTGATGGACGAAAATATCAAGACAGGTACAGTAACAGTCATCTGTGAAAATGTCAGTCCCATACGGTGCCCACTTTTGAGAAAACAGTGAAAAACAGCCACAGTATTTCTTAAGTATTTTCTCTTTTATTTTAATTTTTTAAAAGATATAAAAGATTTTCGGTTGTTGTTTTACTAATTTCTGGATAAATACACCATTTCAGGCAAAAAATGTTAACGGCATGTTTCTACTACCACCATCTTCATACCCTGTAAGTTATACGTAAATATGTGAACATTTCTGTTTTGTTGTCTTACCGAAGTAATTATGATACTACCTTTAAGGATCCGTTTGTTTAACGCACATGATCACGGATTCTACTGATCCGGAACCCATTTTTAGCGTACCCTGCATAGGACGTGTATCCCTAAAATATGGGATCATGTGCGTTAAAATGACAAACAGGCCCTTTAAAAAGCTGGATATACACAATTAGGGCTCATAGACCTACATACTTTTTTCATAATCACGGTAAGCCTAATGAACGTACGTAGGCCTACACGTAATGGTGATGATAGGAGAAAACATCCCATGAAATGTTTTTGTCTGAAATGCCATATTCGTTGAGAAATAAATGAAACTATTTTCCGATCGGAATAAATCGCTTCGAAGCGTTTTATTCATTTGTTGAAATGTGTAATGTTCTCTGTACACGGGTTTTCACTATTTTCTCGTGACCCAGATGGCTGATTGACCTAAAACTTCTACTCAGGTTTGTCAGTTAAAGGTAATATCATACTTTGGTTTTTGTCAAAGAAATACAGATTCATGGGCAAAATCATCACGGACGATACATTAATAGTCATTTATGAAAATTTCAGTCTCATACGGTGCCCACTTTTTGAGAAAACAGTGAAAAACTGCCACAGTATTTCTTAAGTCTTTTCTCTTTTATTTTTGATCTTTTAAAAGATTTTCAGTCGCTGTTTTACTAATTTCTGGATAAATACACCATTTCAGGCAGAACAATTTTAACAGTATAGGCCTATGTATCTACCACCACCATCTCCATACCCTGTAAGTTATAGGTAAATCTGTGAACATTTCTGTTTTGGTTTCTTTCCAAAGTATGATACCTCTATAATTAAGGTATGATGGATTACATGTGCTTTCACTGTCAGTAACGGTTTTGTCGCAAAAACCAGTTCTGTACCATCCCTTTAAGACAACCCTATGGTCGAGATTGTGTTGGTTTTGGGGGTAGCCTATCATAAGTGTCGATTTTCTTTTCATGATTGGTGATTTGGTGTCCCATGCGAGGAAAAGCGACCGAGCCGGGGGAGGATACTCCCCTACCAAACCAGGGAGTTTTTAATAAAAACATTTTAGAGCATTTAAAAACGATATTCAGAAGAATTAAACAGTATAAATTCACTGCGAAGACTAACAAAACAACAAGGATCATGTAATATTTCCATACAATAAACCTGAATGATATTCAACCTCAAAATATTGGGGGGATGATAATACACGCCACCCCCCCCCCCCCCCGGCAAATTATTGGGGGGTATACCCCCCCCCCCCCCGGGGGGGGGGGATCGACACCCATGTATAGCCTATTGTAGGGTTCGCAATCTGTCTCAAAATGTCCCTCTCGTTAAATGCCTCCCCTCCTAATACATGTCTAGTACCCGATCAGTAGTCACCATTAAAATGAGACATTCCTCCGGCTCCCCCGGCTTCTGACATGACCTAACCCACGTCGGGCCGTCACCCCTAGAAATGGCGAACTTCAGTTAATTCTGTCGTTAGTCTCGATCCCGATGTCATGGTTTCTCTTACCTGGGCTTGAACCTTGCGGTAGTCCCAACATTTCGAAGCATTCACGGCGAGTAAAGGAAGGCATGACTGGAATAATTATGTTGTCGTCTTCCAAAAAGTAACGAACACAAAACACGTACAGTGTCAGTATAGGTTCACTTGTTTACAGTAAGTGACCACGCAGAAGTCTGAATAATACTAGCAGCACAAGCTGTGTCGTAGCACAATCATTTCAAGGCATCAGTGCTGGGGGAGTTAAATGGCGAGAAATACATCATGATCCCAATTTCACATACTGGGAAATACAATGTCGCACTCGCAGTGATATTTCACAATTTGGGGAATTCCCATTACCAAACAGCGCGCGTTGCGCAAGAGCGATGTCAACCCTAGCGAACTGTACTGTATGTGAGAAACCGTGTTTCTGTTGATACATGTATTGAACACGTTGATAATGTACAAGACTGAGTAATGTGCGGGTTCCGTTATTGTGTCTGATATTTTGCCAATTTTTTTTTTCTCTCGACACCAACGCGTTGTTATTTTAAAGGTATAGATCAGCGCGGAGTGTTGTCATTCCAACTCGCCGTTCTTGGAGCGATGAAAACAAAGCATCAAGTTGTATGGTTTTTAAGACAAAAAGCTGCCAGAATTGTTTAATCTTAGTATACGGTATTTCAAAGAAGGATTATTGTCTGAGGAAAAACCAGGACTCGATAATGAAAGTCGTACTGAGAACATTATTTCTGCTTCTTGACAAAAATATTCGGAAAACAATTCTCGACGACGGGCGGTTTGTGCATGGTTTGTGCGTGATTTGTCCGTAGCTTGCGCAATCTACATGTTGGTTTTCATCGGTTGTCAAGTTCATGAGAATGAAAGTACCCGGATGTCCGTGCTGATTTATAGGTATGGTGAACGGTCACAGATCAGCTCACACTTTGTCTGTTCCAGTATGTACTGTACAATTAATGTGTACATGAAATGATAAACCTGTGAACATTTAAAGGTAGTATCATACTTTGGTAAGAGAACAAAACAGAAATGTTCACAGATTTACGTATAACTTTCAGGGTATGAAGATGGTATAGTGGTAGAAACCTACCGTTGAAAGTTTTCCGCCTGAAATGGTGTATTTATCCAGAAATTAGTAAAACAACTACCGAAAATCTTTTTTGATCTTTTAAAAGATCAAATAAGAAATACTGTGACAATTTTTCACGATTTTCTCCAGAAGTGGGCACCGTATGGGACTGAAATTTTCACAGATGACTGTGACTGTATCTTCCTTGATATTTTTGCCCATGAATCTGTACTTCTTTGACAAAAACCAAAGTATAATACATGTACTACCTTTTAGCTCAATCAGACATCTGGGTCACGAGAAAATAGCGGAAATACGACTCGGCTTTTCTTATAAAAAATAAACTCAAGAATGGCTTTGATATATCACGGCACAAGATCAAAACTGTTTTTGGTCAATTGGTTTTACTCTTTTCTGGATAAATATGTACAGTATTCCAGACTGAACAAAACAAAAAATAAAGGTATGTTTCTACCATCACAACTTTATACCCAGCAATTTATAGGTAAATTGTGGAGGTTTCTGTTTCGGTATGATACCAAAGTATACTACCTTTCAAAGAAAACAGCTGACTCTATTTCAGGTATACAGGGTGTTCCCCCCAAAAAAACGCAACACTTGTGTCGAGAACTATTGTATGAAAATTAAACGGTTTATCACTTCAAGATTCAGATATGTGATACATCTATGTCTTGGCTATTACTATGTAGAATTTGAGCAAAAATGGACTGAAATTGAGTGAAAAACCTAAAACTGAATTAACCAACCTCAAAACCCGATTTTCATCTTTCTTTTATACACATTATGTGTGTATTGACCACGATGCGTGTTATCCTTGCAAATTTGTTTTTAAGGAGTACTCATTCAATTGCTCATATTTTCGCCAATTTCAGCCCGATTTTGCTTAAATTCTACATGATGATAGCCAAGACATGGGTGTATCACATATCTGAATGTTGAAGTGATTAACAGTTTAATTTTAACATAATGGCTCCCGACACAGTGTTGCGTTTTTTCTAGGACACCCTGCACGCGGTGTGAGAATTTCTGCTGATACAACTACAGTACACTGTAATTATTCAAATATTTGATCGAAAAACGGCACATGTACATGTAGACGAGAACGGCATATACATGTACATGTAGACGAAACGTCAGTTAAACTGAGCATAACAGTTCTTGTCACGATGTACGCCGATGAAGTTAAGGAATACAGAAGCGGGAACATCGGATTATTCTCCACGTGTTATTTTTAATACTTTTTTTTTATCTGAAAATTGATTTTTTGTTTTTCTTTTTACAAATAGCATGATATTGAGATACTACGTACATTTAATGTACAATAAATACACAAAAATATTAGCTGACAGCTAAATTGAAACCTTTAAAGTCGTACTCCGAGTTAAAGGTAGTATCATACTTTGGTTTTTGTCAAAGAAATACAGATTCATGGGCAAAAATATCAAGAACGATACAGTAATAGTCATCTGTGAGAATTTCAGTCCCATACGGTGCTCACTCTTTTCTCTTTTATTTTTGATCTTTTAAAAGATCAAAAAGATTTTCGGTCGTTGTTTCAGTAATTTCTAGATAAATGGACCGTTTCAGGCGGAAAAAAAATTAACGGTATTTTACCCACGGTTTCTACCAGCACCATCTTCATACCCTGTAAGTTGTACGTAAATCTGTGAACATTTCTGTTTTGGTGTCTTACTAAAGTATGATACTACCGTTAACACATCTGTTTAGTACCTTGCTAAAATACTCAATGTAGACCTACATGTAAATACAATGGCACCATAATTAAAATTTTGAAAAATGATAAATACTTCTTACAGCTTGACAACGAAACACAAATCATACAAAAAGATGATAAATAATATTTGACATCTGATAATTCGTCGACAAAATAGTACTTTCTTGAGACCGGTACATGTACTTTGGAATGGGAGACTTTTGGGTAGTCGGTCTTGAGACAAAACCGCACGCGCAAACCATGCTTGCGCAATTGTGAGCATGCGCGCGTTGTATTGCGCGTGCGTGCGCGTGCGCTGTTGACTCAAGACCGACTCTCCAAAAGTCTCCCATTGGTAGTTTGCTAAAAAAAATGCCCGCCGTTATAGTATTCACTGTACATGTATCTGCTTAATCAACGCCGGATATAAGGCCTATGGGTAATTGAGTATGACTTTTTTTTTTTAATCTTCAGTATCAGCTCAGGGTTATGCACCGGCTCCATTTTGAGAATCCACTCTAAAAAAAAAAAATAACGGGTATCAAAATAGAGGCATTTGGCTACAGTTCAAAAGTAGATTCCCTGGTTTGTACAAGAAAATAGAGCTTCAGCTTCAATGAAAAACCACAACCTACAAGTCCTACATGTATATTGTCAGCATAATGGATGACAGAGATGAAGCCGGAGCAAGAGCCGGAACTGAGGCTTGGGAAAGGCCCTATGACGTTTATGTAGGCACTACGCAAGCCAAATAATTCATACTTTCAGTGCACAAATATGTACAGGCTAACCATGCAAGCTTGTACTTGGAATGAAGGTCAATGGCAGCTGATAGGCCTACAGATAACGAACATTAGCCTCGAGCGTCACTTGTGACGGATTTAGGCGCGTTATAAATTCTCATTTTTTTTCTCATTACAGTATTATTATTATTAGGAGGAAGTTAATTTACCGTATTTTACATGCAAGTGATGTAACTTTAATACGATATTTCCCGGGAATGAAATTTTAAAGGTAGTATCATACTTTGGTTTTTGTCAAAGAAGTACAGATTCATGGGCAAAAATATCAAGGCGGATACAGTAACAGTCATCTGTGAAAATTTCAATTCCATACGGTGCCCACTTTTTGAGAAAATCGTAAAAAAAACGGCCACAGTATTTCTTAAGTCTTTTCTCTTTTATTTTTGATCTTTTAAAAGATCAAAAAGATTTTCGGTCGTTGTTTTACTAATTTCTGGATAAGTAAACCATTTCAGGCGGAAAAATGTTAACGGTATGTTTCTACCAGCACCATCTTCATACCCTGTAAGTTATAAGTAAATGTGTGAACATTTCTGTTTTGGTCTCTTACCAAAGTATGATACATGTACTACCTTTAATCGAGGAGGGACAAGAATGGTAGTTCCCAGATGTTTTCAATATTTCTTTTCCACGATATTCCTTTAAATTCAGTAATAATACTTTTTAAAGAGGAGACTTCCACATGTGTCACATTACAATAAAAGATTAAAATACAACTAAATAATGACATTTACTACACTGAACGACAACAAAGGCAAAAATTATTCAAGAAAATTCCAATAGAAATTTACTGCCCTGCAGTAGGATGCAAACAACACAAATACCAGACGTCACAGTCGAGTGGCCAATCAAATCACAGTACGCTAATTATGCTAATTAGAGCAAGACTCTAATACATGATTACTTTTCTATACTAAACTGTTAAAGAATGCTACATTTCTGATCAAATGACGTAGATAATTTGTAACAAGAAATTCTGTGTAAAGTTTGATAAAATGATAACAAAGAATTGAACCTCCCATGCAATTGCACTATTGATGCTCACAGGGAACAGCCGTCAGCCAACAGCTATCAGCCATATTCTTAACCTGGGGCGTTTACGAAACAGAGGCTTAGGCTTAGGCTCAGGCTCCAGCTCTGACATCCATATGCTGAAATTTCCTGAAAATATAGATTGTGGTTTTGCACTGAAGCTGAAACTCTGTTTTCCTTTTCAAACCAGATACATGTACATGTAATCTAATTCAGAACCGCAGCAAAACGACTCTATTTTGATACCAGTGATTCAGAATGGATCTGAGCCTGAGACGGGGCCTAAACCTCCGTTTCGTAAACGACTCAGGCCAGGCTCTTCAATTGCTGGGCCCAACCAGTATTTAGGCTTCTCTCCCATAAGCTCTTGGCGTTTGGCTCCTTGCAGAAGATTCTCAGCACAAAATGGTAAGGACCGAAGAGTTAGGGTTAATTATTAAAGCTCTATTGTTCCCCAGACTTAGATCTACACAATCATAACAATAAATTTACAGAATAATAACAATGGAATCTTATAAATCTTATAATGCGCAAAACTCCATCCATTCCAATAGGACGCTCATTAAGATGCAGAATATAGTACAATGGACCTTTCCCATGAAATATGTTAATGAGATATGCGCACGCGCAAATGCATCACTGGTTGGCAAGCTACATGCCCTCTGTGTTGTATGTGGTACGTACATGCCTAATGTAGCTGCAACTTTCTTGCCAAACAGTGATTGCGCGTGCGCATATCTAATTAGCATATTTCATGGGAAAGGTCCATTTACACATAACTCTTTGAAAAGATAAAGACAGAAAACTCACAGGAAAGGAAAGACCTTTTTACCTGAATTGTCAACATTGACTACTAAATTACCACATTATTCAAAACATACATTAATCAAAAATGTTTCCAAATGACATATAAAGAAGGAATACTACAGAAGGAATAAATACTGATATGAGCAGTTTAACTGGCCTTTTGTTTGCTCATTACAAACAGCAATTAGACATACCTACTATACAAACGCTATTAACACCATCATGTGACGCACAAGATCACATTTACTAATTACATGATTTTTGATTCAAGTCTTTTGAAGTTGAACCGCCACTTTCCAAATCTTTCTTTGGAATGTTTGCTATAACGTATACGGTGTGGAATTAGGGTGAAAAACACCAGGGGGCAATTTCATGCAGCTGCTTAGCACAAAACATCGCTAAGCATGACATTTCTGTCTTAATAAAAACAGGATTAATAACCAAACTTCCATGTGTTGTGTATCACTTGCAATTGTTCTTTGGCTGTTGTTCGCAGACAACGAATATCAAATGTAATTTTCAATGGTGGTTTGTTTTATTGGGCAAGTCATTTTTGTGCTAAGCAAATTTTTGTGCTAAGCAATTTTTTGTGCTAAGCATCTCTATGAAATTAGCCCCAGAATGTAGTGGAATAAAGCCGATTTGCTTAAAACTAATAGAGAAACTTGAATGATGGTCACAAGCAGTTACTGAACAGCCAGGCCAGTCCATGAGCCGATTTCACAAAACATGTGAAACTAAGTGTGAACTAATCTTAATTGTTTATTAAGCAAAGTGTGATGTTACACTATAATAAATCTTAGTGCTTTGTGAAATCCAGCACAGGGCTTTGCCAGAGGTCTTAGGCTTCTATCATCCCTAGCATCGAAGTACCAATTTCAAACCCCCTGCTGTGTCCTGGATCATAGTTGGCACTAAACCTGATTGATAGAGTGAGCCCACGTTGATCGAGGACAGTATCCGGATGCCAGGCTTGATTGATTTGAAGCAGCTCTATTGTATTGAAGTTCAGAACCAGCAGAAGGCGGGTTTCAGGGCTAAGGAATCAGGGGTCGATTTCACCAAACTCTTCGTAACTTACTACCAATGGTAGGACTTTGAATGCATTGAAGCCCTACGTGGGATATGCCTCCTACGATGGTTTATCCTTCATAACTCGAGTTACGATCGGTCGCAGGGCTTTGTGAAATCGACCCCAGGTCTGGCCAAGCTTTCCAGTGACTGGCCCTGACCAATACTCAACTTTTTCTCCCCAAAGTGGTTTTGCTAGATAGACAAGTAAATCCGTCTCCTGATGATGACTAGAGCAGGCTAGTCGAAACATGGAGACCTTACGACAAGTGTGAACGAAAAGGAGTGCGACAGTACAAACGATTCTTACATGGTGTTTCCGCAAACCGATCCACATACCAATGGGAGACTTTTGAGAACCGGTCTTCAAGTCAACAGTGCACGCACAACAGTGCACGCGCAAAACAATGTCCGCACGCTCACAATTGCGTGCGCGTGCGCTGTTGACTTGAAGACCGGTTCTCAAAAGTCTCCCATTGTCACCATGCAAAGCCTCAAATCTTTCAAGTAAATCCATATATTAATGGCTTAACTATACGCATTAATGCTGTACACATAAATAAAGGTTAGTAGATTTCAACTGAACAATAAATACAAGAAACAAACTGTTAGTCAACCAACATAATGACCCCACATCATGTTTAGAGTTACGAAGACCTAAAATTCTGATCCTAGAAGGATCTTTCTCAAAGATCCTGGCAATGAGCAGTCTTGGTTCACGACATTGTTGGTGTGGATACTTGAACCGATTACCCGCACTGACCCGCACGCACGTACATGTAGGTACAGGTGATCCGCAAGTACATACATACTGACCTGTCACTAACAACATCTTGGGAATCCTGTAAAATCTCCCTCACGAAAATGGGGGGGGGGGGGGTGGGAGACACACTGCGCATGCGTTACTTTTGAAGTCAGGCACAGGCTGCACAGCCAATTAAAGGTAGTATCATTCTTTGGTAACATACCAAAACAGAATTTTTCGCAGATTTGCCTATAACTTACAGGATATAAAGATGGTGATGGTAGAAACATACCGTTATTATTTTTCTGCCTGAAATGCTGTATTTAATTTTATCAAGAAAAGAGTAAAACAATGACCGAAAATCTTTTTGATCTTTTAAAAGATAAACAAATAAAAGAGAAAAGACTTAAGAAATACTGTGGCCGTTGTTCACTGTTTTCTCAAAAAGTGGGCACCGTATGGGACTGAAATTTTCACAAGTGACTGTTACTGTATCTGTCTTGGTATTTTTGACCATGAATCTGTATTTCTTTGAGAAAAACCGAAGTATGATGCTACCTTTAACAATTACATGTACAATATACGTGTGTGCAGGCCAGTGCGGTTAATCATACATATTCAACAGTGTGTCATGGAGACGACGTAGTGCGCTACATAAAGGTGCACACGCAACTCACAGCCCTTAGAGGATTTCAAAGACATTGTTACAGAAAGGTCTTTATGTACATGTACGTGCGTGCGGGTCAGCGAGGGGTATCAGTTCGTATGTTTGAGTAATAACAACTTCGTGAACCAAGACTAGGCAACCAGTGACTTCAGTCAACATGGTCAATAGCTTTTGAGAAAGATTCTGAGCACAAGAATTTAAATGTCAGGCCCTTTTAACTCTAAGCATTAAAAATATATTACTGTACTTGGTCAAGTTACACTACCTAATCGGTGTAAGGAGGCGGATCCTCATCAGTGTTAATAGCAAGACTTGTCTCAGTGTTGGGTAGAAGTGACTCACAGTAAGGTGGTGGGGTGAACAGCTGTGGAATGGCAGGGGGCGATACACCGCTGGTGTCCACGTACACGATGTTTGCTGGGGTGACTAGATGGGCTTGGTCACTTGTGAATTCATTGGGGAGTGTCACTGATGAAGCTGTAGGCAATATGAAACATCAATTGTACAGGGTGAGTCAAAAAGAACTTGAGGTGGGGTCGATTTCACGAAGCCATATGATCGATGGCAACTCGAAGGATAACCCATCATATCCTAGGACTTCTGCGTGGGGCTGCAAATGCACCAAAAGTCCTACGATTGATAGTAAGTTATGATGAGTTTGGTAAGTGTCACTGATGAAGCTGTAGGCAAAATTATACATCAGTTGTACTGGGTGAGTCAAAAAGAACTTGACCTGTAGCCTTTCTCAAAGCTCGGCTCCGGCTCAGGCTCCAGCTCCATTTTGTAAATCTATTTTAAAATTACAGGTATCAAAATAGAGGCTTTTTGCTGCGGTTCGGAAGTAGATTCTGTAGTATGAAAAAAGAATAGGGCTTCAGCTTTCATAAAAAAACATATACCGGTACTATACTTTCAGCGCCATTGCATAAGAAAACCAAATAAGGGCAAACGCACGTGTCCCGTTTCAAATTGTGCGTACATATTCTTACCCCGGTTCGTGCGTGAGCACTGTGCATAAAATACCTGTCGCGTCACGCACAGTGCACGCAGTTCATCGAGTAACATCTGGGTACCTTATTTGGACTCTACTGCGGTTGCTCAGTCACCCTAACTAAAATGGCAGCTGTGTGTCCATTCCAGAGTGCCGAGAGCAAGCACATTGAATACCAAGCGCGCACTCTAGTTTTGTATTTAACTCTATGGGTGAGACTAACAAGTGTCAAGGAAAGCGGTTGGAGACAAGAGTCTTTGCATGCACTTACTATTAGAGCTCCTGATGACAACATGATGCTGTCCCTGGCGCATCCTCCGTGCAATCATGATGGCAATAACCGTCATCTTAAAGAAGACCACCAGCACGACGGCCATGGTTATCCAGGTGTAGCTGCCCATTTTACTGTCGTCATCATCCCAACCGTTGTTGTGGACATGGATGTTGTCAAAGTCAAAGTGGACCGGCTTTCGAGTTGGCAGGTCAAACAAGCCAATGTCCGAGTCAATTTTGAGACCAGAATCGTACTGGCTCATCTGGCTTGTTTCTGAGTTGGAAAAGAAAAGAACGCCACTTTTAAAGGTAACATCATACTTTGGTTTTTCTCAAAGAAATACAGATTCATGAGCAAATATATCAAGGAAGATACAGTAACAGTCAAATCTGTGAAATTCCCAGTGCCATACGGTGCCCGCTATTTGAGAAAACAATGAAAAAAGGCCGCAGTATTTCCTTATTTTAAATCCTTTTATTTTTGATCTTTGATCTTTAAAAGATCAAAAATAATTTTGGTCACTGGTTTGACTATTTTCTGGATAAATACAGCATTTCAGGCAGAAAAAGTTTAACAGTATGTTTCTACCATCACTATCTTTATACCCTGTAAGTTATAGGTAAATATGTGAAGATTTCTGTTTCGGTATGCTGCCTAAGTATGATACTATCTTTAAACCTAGCCCTCTACATTTACAACATAAGACAAGGGCTACTCACTTACCACTCATTACCACAGTCGCCACAGGGAAACTGAATCACAAACCATGCATTACCACAAAAATCACACTGTGGTGAATTGTGGTATTCAGGATATCAAACTGACCACAGGAAAGCTGTGGTATGCATGTGGGTTAAGATTAAAGATTTGTATCGATCCAGGCAAGTGGTTTAAAAGCTGTCTCAACAAAAACAGAATCTTTTGTGAAAGTTATGCCCAGCAAACATTCCAAACAATGGCCGAATACAAGTCATAAACAGTAAACATCACACGAGAATTCAGTTGATAATCCTGTTTGATCAAGGACATGAAGGTAGACTTTTCATTGCTTAAGCAAATTTTGTACTTAAGCGACTCTATGAAATACTCCTATTACAGTGAAGTACACAGCACATGAATGCAGGTACCTATACATTCAGGTTGTGTTATGGACCCATCCGACGACACAAAATACCATCCATCATTACTGCAGTGTCCCCGCCTGCCTTTTGTGTGTAATACATGTCATTGGCCTTGCGATATATTAGGGGACATACACCCTGCAGTATAGAGTGCGGTGGAGCAGAAACTCTTTTGTTGCCAGTATTGCCACTCAGTCTACACAAAAGGCGGACGGGGACACCGCAGTAATGGCGAACGGTATGTTGTGCCATATCATGTATGTAAGTAGTCTAGTTATTGACAAACCTTGATCTATCCATGGAGCCATTGTTTCAGATTGCCAACTTGGCTTCCTTCCTGCTCCAGCATCAGGCTTCTTTGTAGTCTGACTGTAAACACTGTTGTCTGATAACACCTTCCAGTCCAACAGACTCTCTGCAAACAGAATACATGTACCGGTATTAAAATCAAACTTCCACAAACTGTGTTTGGAAAATGTTATTATTTACTCGAATGTACGAAACGATCACCCGCAATGACCCGCACGTATGTACAGTACAGTGTCTGAAACATAGTCTTGGGAAGCCTGTAGTCTGGTTCCCAGACCCAAAAAGCTCCCGACTATTGTCTGTCAAATATAGGGTCCGGTATCGGCTACTGTACATGTACTGGAGGAGCACGTGACCAATAAAGACAATTTTTGACTTCTTACGGAAAAATCAAAACCATTACGAACTCGTTTTCATCCATTTTCGGATAGTTACATGTACGTTGACTGTCGGCTATTTCCGACAGGACACGCGAGGTCAATTACGTCAGGGAAAGACACGTCATGTAAATATGTTTGATTCCGTGCTACAGTTAGCCAAAATAGAGCATAATTATTGTTCACATACAACAGGGCACTCTTCCTATTATGCACTTTTGAGGAGTTTGTTGTATGGTTTTTTCCCACTCTTTGAACTCTTATTTTGCCCAGATAAAAATTGCATGTGCTTACAAAAGTGCAAAAATTAATGCTAAAATGGAATCTCGCTAAATTCTAAAACTAGCTTCCGCGCCTGCGCAGACATGACAGCTGTGTCATGTTCTATTTTTAACCGTAGCTGATACCTGACCTAAGATTTTTAATAAGAGTCGTCAGGGAATCTTTGGGCAGGGAACCAGACTAGGGAAGCCTGTAAAATCTCCCCCCAAAAAAACATGGGGAAACACACTGCGCATGCGTTACTTTTGAATCAGGCACAGCCTATTATTACATACACCTAGACGTCCGTGTATGCAGGCCAGTGCAGGTAATCATACATATTCAACAGTGTGTCATGGAGACGACGTAGCGGACTACATAACGAGGTGCATACGCAACTCACGGCCCTTACAGGTTTCCCAAGACTATGTTTCAGAAAGTCCTTACTGTACTGTACATACGTGCGTGCGGGTCAGTGCGGGTAATCGGTGAGCACGTTCAAGTATTTTTAAAACATAGACATGAACCAAGACTATGTGAGCATGCACTTTCCTGTGATGTATTAAACAATTGTACACATTTTACACCAACAAATATCAGAGATGGTACTGAACTTGTTTTGCATGTTAGCAGTATTGACACCCGGTCCGACTCATCAGAGACCCAATACCAAGATACTGAGTCATCTCACGAGGCCCCCCAGTCAAAGTGGTCGATTTCACGAAGCCCTGCGATCGATCGTAAATGGAGTTACGAAGGATAACCCGTCAGAGGGGGCCTATCCCACATAGGGCTTCAATGCATCAAAAATCCTACAAATGATAATAAGTTACGATGAGTTTGGTGTAATCGACCCCACGTCTCACAACCTTTAGTAACAATGTATAAACTTACCTAATTTTACTTGAATTGACATAGTTGGGGTTGAAGATGACACATCCTTGTAGTTCTTTGTAACAGGCACGGCAGAGGTTGATGTTAATGAGACCAATACTGTGTACAGAGAAAGTAAAAATGTATCCATCCGTGTTGCTATGAGTCACTGATTTTTGTAACTGAAGTCAAGTCCAGCAATGGGAGACTTTTGACTATAAACCATTGTTAATCTCAAGAGGGCGAGAAAAGTGTGTCGATTGCGTTGTCGTTGCTTTTGTGCAAGAATATGCGTCGTAAACACAACCGGCGTAAAATAAGTGCATGAAAATGCCAGGTTCATATTGTGCAGTGTCCAGTTGTGGTGGCAGGGGAGGACATGAGTTCCCCAAGAACAAACATGCAAAAATATGTGAAGATTGGATATCAAAAGAGCGAGTAACAAACGATCATGGTGGCCGACGGCAAACAGCATATAGTGTTTTGTGCACAAATTTTTTACTTGGGCAAGCGAGACCTAGTAAGGCTGCAGTTTGTATCCGGTTAACCGGTTAACCGACCATTCAAAAGGGTACCCGGGTACATTTTCCCAGTTAGGTTAATCGAAAAGTATCTTTTTGATGACCTCTTCTTTTTGAAACATAGACACTTCTAGAGTTCACAAAGAAACAATTTCAATGATCTTTTGAAAATTGGACCAGCAGGCTTATGCATTTGAGCAAAGGCCAAACATTTTGCTATGTTTACCACTGCCAAATGTTGTGACAAAAGAATGTTGTCAACCAAGTTCCTAAAAGACCCAAACTTACTATTTCTTTGTTTTTCTTAGTTTTTTTTTTATAAGGGTAATCGTAACGGTAACCGAAAAACAGACGTGTAACCGGTTACAAAATTATTCGTAAACTTACAGCCCTAAAACCTTGCACATTATTCGTCGCCAAACATTGATAAGAATTTCACCTCACTTTGTGTTTTCAGGCATGCAGTAACTTAAGTGCAGGTCGGACAAGTTAAGCAGCTAGCAGTCAAGTAATTGGCAAAAATTTGGGCAAACTTTTCGTTCTAACTCCAATCTACACTCTACATCTATGATAAAACTTACCAATTATGCTGGCCATTAACGGTAGCCTGCCTGGATATCTACACAGAAGATGCATTCCCATCTTGATCATGTTGAGGGTGAACACTGACAGTCAAAGTAGCTTGTCCTCTGAGCTCACGAAAAATAATGAACCAGGATAAAAAAAAAAAAGACAAATAGTGCTCAGTAATGAATTACCAAAGATTGTGATAAGACGGGTCCCAAGTATAAAGGAAAGGAAAACTACTCTTGGAAAGTATGTTACCTAAATAGGCCTACATGTTCTTTTGTCCTCTTCTAGTCATTATTAGGCCACATAAAAAAAATTACTTGTTTAGCGTCCCCGCCCGACCTCCGATATGAGCCCGACCTGTATTATTATTTTTTTTTTTATTTGTCTCAAAAAAAAAAATATTGGGGGAAACAATTATTTCTTGTATGTAAAAGCAGTGTGCGCTAATATCTACCGTAACACTAAACATCATGAAGGCCACCTGGGGTAGAAGCCGCAGCATGCGAAAAATGTACAAATTTAAGCGGAAGGGACATTTGATAATCAAAGTTCCGGAAATTTGTACCGATGTGGCGGACTGAAGAAATATCAGCCGAGCGCATGACTAGAACTACCGTAACCCGACTTGAGTCAAGTCTACACTTTTACTTAGGTTTCTCTAGTCTACTGAAATTTCCAATGGTCAGATATCAAGCTTGAAAGCTTCTATGGTCTTCAGTATCTTCCTAACATGTTTTCTGACCATGAATACCATGTATCTTTTCTTCCACAGGCATGTTGCCATTCTATCCTTAAAATAAAAATAAAAACCTCCCTCCCTACCTAGAAAATTTGGAAGAGGTGGACGCTAAACAATTTTTTTTTTATGTGGCCTTAGCAAGGTTAATTTTGTGGAAAGAGGACAGGGCTTTGATTTTTGAGGGAAATTGTGGGGTAAAAACGGTAACAAGATGTAACATTTCACGGCCGCACAAACGAGAATAGTCGGGTTTCTACTCTGACATTTTGAACACTCTTGGTCTGTTGGGTCTGGGCACTAGACTAATCGGACCAGACAAAATGATCTCACGCGATCAGACGGGCTGTTTTAAAGTTTGCAAGATTCAGAAGCACGTAAGAAAATTGCATTTTAACACTAAAATGTTGCACAAATGTCATCAATCTAGGCTTTTATTAGTACCCAGGAACAATTGCTGAAAGAAGTATCGGAAAGAATTCCACGGATGGCCATTACTTGTGCACAAACCTATGGGACCAACAGAGGGCGTTTTGAGAAACGCAGTGGCTATCGTTACGGCTGCCGTAACGATAGCCACTGCGTTTGAGAAAAATGGCTACCGCTGCATTCAAAGTGTATAATTGTAGGTAAACAAAACCTGAAAATCTCACTTTTTAGATAAGCTTCCCCAGTTTACACACCTGAGATTGACGTTCATTATGACTTGCATCAAATAAGTTAAACTCTTGGAGGGAATAACCCTGTTTCCGTCATGGCCGTCAGTAGAATTCTTTCCCATGTCCGTAAACTGGGCTAGGCCTACATTGAAAGTCAACAATTCTGGTACACGCAAAATACAGACAAACTTGTCCGTTTAGAAATGGTGACCATTCTTACCAAGTATCCATGGGCATTGCTGGGCATTAGTGTAGTTTACGCCACCCATATTATTTTCAGTATTTATTTGGGTAAGAAACTGTTTTGTTTTCACTGAAATATTGCCGAAGTAAGTTCATTTTAGGGTTTTCAGGACCCATGAATAAATTTGCTTTAAGTAACGAATCTCATTTTGGAACAGAAGAAGGTAAATAAATACTGAAAATAATATGGGTGGCGTAAACTACACTAACACCCATTGCTGACTATTTGTAAACGGGAGAAATTACTGAATTACAGAATACAAGCCGAGAAAAAGCAGCACTTAAATTTCTTGTTTACGCCATGCATCCCACGTCAGACGACACACGCACTGTTTATTATTATGAAACTCAATAACAAAACATGTACAAAATACGTACAATGTATACATTATTGTTTGTATGCAGTCTGGTGACGTCATCAAGTCTACTGTGTACGAGGAGGTCAAAGACCCTTCAGCGCTTAGACCGGAAGTCTGCAGTGAAGGTATATGAGAACTGCATTGTGGGACAGTCTGTGTACAAAATACAATACGACACGAAATCTGTGCTGGGCATTTCTCAAAGCTCGACTCCGGCTTTGTCTCTGTAATTCTTATGCTGAAAATAATTATAGGTTGTGGTGTTTCATTGAAGCTGAAGTTCTCTTTTCTTTTTTTACAAACCAGAGAATATACTTCCGAACCGCAGCCAGTGAGAGTCTGTATTTAGACTATTTTGATACCTGTAGTTATAAAATAGATTCACGAAATGGAGCCGGAGTCTGAGCCGGAGCCGAGCTTTGAGAAAGGCCCAAGTTACAACATTTTCCAAGACGACTTACTTAATGTGATACTTATAATCCAGATAACACGATTTTTAAAGATTTTTCGTTGACATAGGGTATAGGGATTGGAAAGAATTCCACTGACGGCCATGACGGAAACAGGGTTCCTCCAAGAGTTAACTAATTATTGGATGCAAGTTATAATGAACTTCAATCTCAGGAGTGAAAACTGGTGTAGCTTATCGAAAAAGTGAGATTTTCAGGGGTTTTTTACCTACAATTATACACTTCGAATTCAGCGGTAGCCATTTTTATCAAAACGCCCTCTGCATGTTGGTCCCATAGGTTTGTGCACAGGTGATGGCCATCCGTGGAATTCTTTCCGGGATGTCTAGTTTTCAAATGTCATCTCAGTGTTGAATTGAGATAATCGAGAAACACACAAGTCGACTTAGCCAGACTTGAGCGGCGTTTTGTTCTGTTCCCGTCTTGATGCATAATTATTATACACGGGTTCACACTTCGAAAAGTGCGCATGCGTGAAAGTGCCTCGTTTCGAAGTCGCGATAAAAACCGCAGAAGTGTAAACACGTGTATTGTCTTCGACAATGGACGGGCTTACACTTCGAAAAGTGCGCATGCGTAGAAGTGCCTCGTTTTGAAGTTGCGATAAAATCCAAGATGGCCTCCGAAGTGTAAACCCGTGTATTGTCTTCGACAGTGGACGGGTTTACACTTCGAAAAGTGCGCTTGCGTGAAAGTGCCTCGTTTTGAAGTTGCGATCAAAATCTAAGATGGCCGCCATGGTGTAAACCCGTGTATTATAAATAAAACCTACATGTACATTCGCATGACGTCGATGCCAGGAGACAATGGAAGGATTGGGAACCAGTCTAGTTTAGCTGAATATTATTGAGTTGTGGTTACATAATTGGTGTTCAATTTGTGCCGTTAACGCGTCGCATTTTTTTCTTTTTTTTTTGATGGATTTCATAAACTGAGACCTTTTCCTTCGCATCATAAGCCTTAGGGCCTGTTTGTTTCGGACGAATCCTCGGATCCGGATCCCGATCCCATTTTTCGGATCCACCTCATATGCGGGGTACGCTAAAATGGGATCCGGATCCGAAGGATTCATGATCCTTTGCGTGAACAAACAGGCCCTTGGTAAAGACGTTCATAGTGGGTACCGCGTGCATTAATAGGTTGCAGCTCCTATCCCAGCCGCACGATCGACGTGAACATTGAGAACCGGTCTTCAAGTCGATGTGTTCAAGTCAACAGCGCACGTGCACACACGGCCGGTACGCATGCGCAAAACAATGCGCGCATGCTCACAATTGCGTGCGCGTGCGCTGTTGACTTGAATACTGGTTCTCCAAAGTCTCCCATTATAATGCACATCAGTCAAACAGCGATCTCTCGCAAATTAGGAGTATATAAGAGTCTCTATAGAGGTTATTCATGTGACGTCATTGGCCGTCAAGCACAATGATTGCACGCGCGAAACAATACGCTTCAGTGCACATGCCACGTACAGTGTCCAACGGGTAACCATGGACAACATAGAAAAGCTTGACGGCCAATCACGTGATTTTATGACGTCGGTGAATAACCTCTATACATACTTGTATAAGGGGGCTCTAAGGTCGTGTCCCACAATTCTCTGACTGAGGCTTTAAATTACGCACGTACCTATGGCAGCCACTAGCCAGTGACTGCAACCTTTTCCATAGACATAATTATTTCCCAGACCGCGAGAGGTTGCTGTTTTCCTGATATCATTATAACGTACTTATCAACGATCTTGCGACCTGCTGGGAGCTTCGAACGCCTTGACCATCGTGTCATCCTGAGCAACGTTTAAGTTTCTTTTGTTTTGTTTCTGGCCTTTTTTGGCCACCTTGATTTCCAGGACGCATCAATAACGTGGAAGGCAACACGGTCGATTTCATTAAGTTGGTGATCAAGAGTACGAATACGAAGAGTTCGATATTTTGGCTAAATTGTTTTGACCGTGACGGCGCTGCTTTCCACTGGTGCGTCAGTATACCTCGCTCGTGCAATTAACGAATACGTCCTTACATTGATTATTTAGGGTTGTTTACTGTTTTAGCATGGTTTCCTGAAGGTTGGTACATTGTATAAGGTTTATAATATAACGCAATTTCATGGGCAGTCCCTCATTAGTACGTTACAGGCCAGCTTCACTTACAGTTGATTCTGCAGATACTGGTTTGGCGTACTGGTGTTATATACTTTAATGAATGGCTTGCGACTAAAGAGAAAACTTGTGGAACATTCTGCAAAAAATAGTTCATATCTGATTCTGTAGACATTTCCTTATATTTAGATTCATACCAAACACATTTCACTGTTTTGTCACAGTCGTTGGATCTGCCAAACTAGGGACAGGATAGATTAAAACTGCATAAAACGTAAGTTGTCAAGATGCTTTCGGTGTACCTCTTCATCGTGTCTAATTGGCTTATGCCAGTCAGCTCCAGTCTAGAGCAGTTCAAGAACAATTCCTGTGCCCAGAAATGTCCCCCTAGATGCCCACCCGGATGGAGGATGTGGCAGGACTCTTGCTATCGTTCCACGCAGGCATTGCTTTGGAGTGATGCCTCTGCATCCTGCCAGGCGATGGGTGGAAAGATAGCCGCGCCCCGGTCGCTGGAGGAGAACCGATTTTTCGTGCGTTTTGACGTATACGCACAAATCGAAGTATCCAATAATATAAGGCGGTTAATATGGATTGCCTGCAACGACATGGATATTGAGGGCCAGTGGATCTGCGACAACAAAAGACTAAATTCGACATTCATTCATTGGGGATATGGAGAGCCTTATAACAATGACGGGGACGAAGATTGTGCCTCCGTTCTCGTAGACGTCAAAGGATATTGGTTTGCTACTAATTGCAACTATCCTTATCCTGCTATTTGCAGCCGGGCCACTGAGCAACCACTCATGTACTGCTTCACTCTCAACAGCGAGGGCAGACTGGACGAATCCTGCGTTCAAATCTAATCCCGTATGAGTTACCGTGAGTACAGGAGCAACAACGTCAAACTCTAAACGTTGTCATCTGTATAGATTTGTCACCAAAACGTCAGTCAGTTTCCCTTGTGGTTATTTCACGAATAAATAATGTGAGAAAAACGTTTAGTTTTTCATCGTTTGAAGCTAGAACCGTAGAGAGATGAACAACTCTGTGGAGAAAATTGCGCTGTTTAATTACAATCAAGTTCAGTAACTGGGCAATACTACAAACATTGATTCACTACAATCAGCAATAAAAACAATAAAAATGTGAACAAGTCCCGTGTCTCAATATCGTACGTAGTCCTGTCAGCGACAGAACAGTTACACTGCTGCTTTCATGCAATGATTTCATAGTGAGCTTTGCCGTGGAGGGAGACAACCCGAATTTGGTCGTATCCTGCAATGATCTGGAAGTAAAGGGCCAGTGGATGTGCAGCAACATAGAACATGATCACTCTGCGGCCTTCAGCTTTTGGTCTCGTGGCCTGCCTGATAATTTCAAAACGGAAGATTGTGCCGCCATTTACGAACCACATAAACGGA
Source organism: Astropecten irregularis (assembly GCA_963971285.1). NCBI lineage: Eukaryota > Metazoa > Echinodermata > Asteroidea > Paxillosida > Astropectinidae > Astropecten > Astropecten irregularis. Next base: position 4,345,449 of record OZ020261.1, on the reverse strand, counting down.
CACAGTGGGTTGATTATCATTGCCCACGTGAGTTCCTTGCTATTTGCAGCCTGACCGTCAAGCAGGAACCCATGTACTGCTTCACTGCCAACGCTGAGGGCAGACAGGACGAGTCGTCCCGCGACCAAATAGGGGCCTGCTATAAAGTCGGGTGAGTTGGTATCAGTACCGGAGCAACAACGTTGAACTCGTACGCGTAGTCATCTGTATTTACATTTGTCACAATAAACTCTTTTTGTGAAAAAAACGTTCACTTCTTTCATCGTTTGGAGTTAGAACAGTATTAGCTTTTAAAACAAATACACTGTGAACAAGTCTCAACATCGTACGTAGTCAGGTCAGCAAGAGAACAGTCAGGCGCCGCTGCTAAAGAATTTATGCAATGATTTCATTGTGAGCTTTGCCGTAGAGGGAGACAACCCGAAATCGCCGAAGTTGAAGGCCAATGGATTATGCAGTAAACATGGAACCAAATCCGGTCTTCACCAAATGATAATATCTTGACCAGCCTGACAATTTAAAGAGGAACATGTGCCGCCATTTACCACCACAGAAACGGACACAGTGGATTGATTATATTGATTGCCCGCGTGAGTTCCCTGCTATGTGCAGCCTGCCCGCCAAGCAACAACCACTGATGTACTGCTTCACTACCAACGCTGAGGGCAGACTGGACATTTCCTGCTTTCAGGATTATTTCGGACATGAGATATACATCCCTCTCCATTCTTGAACAATTACCTTGTTTCAACGATCTCAGAAAATAATTTATAGTGCCGTAATTATTGTCAGTAGCAGAAATTTAACTCAGACGTTTCGCCATTAAAGGGAGCATAATAGGATTTGCAAATAATGTGCGTTTTGGCTGAATTTTGGGATACTTAAACAGAAGTGAAGGTCTTAAATTTCCCGTACAGACGTTGTTTCATGTACCTTTTTACGATTTGTTCATCTGGATAGCAGAAATACGGCCGAAATAATCTCGCCCCCTTGAGATCGTTCGGGTGAATGATCTTTTTAAAAGACACTGAATCTTGATTTCCTTGAAAAAAACAACTTTTTGCACTGTTAACGAACTTTTGAGTCAATTTTCTGTCTCAAACTCAATAAATGTTTTCGGAGGCCTTGCAAAACCTGTATGCTGCCTTTAATGGACATGTTAGAATTCACCCATACAAGGAAAATTTTATGACGTCTTATCGTCAATAAAAACATTACAGTGGTGGTGATGTATAACTCGTGGTATAATTAAAGGTAGTATCATACTTTGGTAAGAGACCAAAACAGAAATGTATACATGCAGATTTACGTATAAGTTACAGGGTATGAACATGATGCTAGTATATAGAAACCTACTGTTAAAATTTTTCCGCATGAAATGGTGTATTTATCCAGAAATTAGTAAAACAACGATCACTGTTTTCTCAAAAAGTGGGCAGATGACTATTACTGTATCTGTCTTGGTAT